>VZRZ01008635.1:4181-19452 GCA_013398175.1 Climacteris rufus
GAGAAGGGCAAGAAGAGGGCAGGGCGGGAGGGTGGTGGTGGCAGTGCGCTGGTCGCGCCCCATGCGGGCCCGCGGGGAGATGCCGGGCGGCCGGCGGCGCTGCCGGACACCGCTGTGCCCTCACCCCTCCTCGGGCGCTGGAGGGTGGGTGGTGTCTGGGCCCTGCTCGGCCCTGGGGCCGCCGCTGTGCCCGGTCCTTCACTCCTCGGGTTCTTCCCTCCTTCAGCATCGAGGATGGACTCGATGATTTCAGAGGACTTTTCCAACCTAATTGATTCTGTGGTTCTGTGAGCTGCTGCCAGGCCCTGCTCCTAGGGGGAATTCCCGTCCCTCGGCGCCGCAGCAGGCTGCTGGGAGCTCGCCCCCCTCCATGCATCCGCATTGCGCTCCGCTGGCAGGGACAGCCCCGTGTAGCCGCAGGACACGGGCGGTGCTGCCCTGCAGGCTGTCACCTGCCTCTGGTGTGCGGGATGTGCGACCTCTCAAGAAAGCCTTATTGGCATCCCTGACTCTGCTTTGAGCAGGGAGGGTGGACAAGGTGATATTCAGGGGTCATTTCCAAATCTGGCTGTTCTGTGATTTAGTCATCGAATGACAGAATGGTTTGGGTTGGCAGGGACCTGACAGCTCATCTGGTTCTAATATCCTTGCCATGGGCAGGGACGCCTTCTGCTAGGCCAGGTTGCTCCAAGCTCCATCCAACCTGGCCTTGAACACTTCCAGGGATGGGGCACCCACAGCTTCTCTGGGCAACGTATTCCAGTGCCTCACCACTCTCACAGGGAAGAATTTCTTCCTAATATCTGACTTAAATCTTTTCTCTTTCAGTTTAAAACGGTTCCCCCTTGTCCTATCACTATCTACCCATGTAAAAAGTTGCTTCCTCTCTTATAAGTCCCCTTAAATACTGGAAGGCCAGAATGAGGTCTCCCCACTCACTGCATTTAATCACCTTTGATGACTTGGCAATCCCTCCCCCCCATGCATGTCCCCCAGCAAGGTAAACACAACCAGCGAAGTTTAGTATCCTTGTGAATTTGATATTTCAAAACCATGTGTTTTCATAGAACAGGTAACTTCAGTTAGAGCCCCAGAAATCAGGAAGGTTGGGGCAGAGGAAGTTTGGGGTTGGGCCACCACTATTTGGGGTAGACCGATGGTTGAACTGAGCAGTCAGTGAGAACTTAATGTGGGGGACCCTTTTGGGAGACGGAGACGATGGTCCTGATGTTCATCTTGAGCTGACAGCACATCAGAGCGTTGTTTGTTGTTGTTTGTCCAGACTGCACCGAGGCTTTGCCGCTTTCCTGCCGCTTGCTTTGGACAGCGGCGACTTCCAGATGGAGGCCCCGCTCAGCGCCAGCCAGATCCGGCAACGGTTCATCGACTTCTTCAAGAAAAACAAGCACACCTATGTGCACTCATCTTCTACAATCCCCCTGGATGACCCCACTCTGCTCTTTGCCAATGCTGGTATGAATCAGGTAGGATTTCCACCCTGGCACTGTGGTCCTTATGATGATATCATGTTGGAACCTGTGAAGCTGTTTGCAGGGCTGTTTGCTGGCTGGTCTGTCTGCTGGAGTCCTCTGTGCTCTCACAAAATTGGCAAGAGCACTGAAGAGGTTCAGGTGGTAGGAGCTCTGCCAGTCTCCCTTCCCTGACCCTTGGTACCACTGCCAGTCCTGGCACAAATGACCAATGGCATCTTTGGAGAGCAGTTGAGACTGGGTTGCTGCAAGGGCTCTGCTGCAGATCAGCACCCGATTTTTATTTTTTGGCAGCTGGGAATCTGACAGCTTTCAGTCCCTTTGGAAGCCCTAGGGTTTGGTGGGCTCCAGGAAAACCTGGGTGTGTGCAGGTGCTGAGTTCTAGGCAGCCTCCTTATGGGCAGGAGCAGCAGGTTTGTTTCTAAAAGGTGCTTAGGGTATGTCCAGAATAGTGATATCATGACACATGACACACTGCCGTGCTGTTGCTTGCAATGTTTGAAAACAGGCTCTGAGGGCTTTCCTCAATTGCCCTTTTTTCTCTCCTGTCAGTTCAAACCCATCTTCCTCAATACCATCGACCCCTCACACCCGCTTGCCAAACTGAACAGAGCCACCAACACTCAGAAGTGCATCCGAGCAGGGGGCAAGCACAACGACCTGGATGATGTGGGGAAAGATGTGTACCACCACACCTTCTTCGAGATGCTGGGCTCCTGGTCCTTTGGGGACTATTTCAAGGTAAAACAGTCTGGGTGCAGCTCTGAATCTCTTGCACGGATTTTTCCGTCTCTGTGAACTCAGCAGAGCAGTTGCCAAGAGGAAAGAGAATATGTTGGCACAGAGGTGCGTGTGGCTCCTTTGGAATAAATGAGCTTGGATGCTGCCCCAATCCTGCAGAATGATTTGAGATTAATTACTTAAGGTTTACAAAGCTGATTAAATTAACTCTGCTTGTTTGGAGTCTTCAGGTAGAGGTTTTAGTGGCTGTCCTGGAGATGTGAGGACTTCTATGTGCTGTGTGATTGACCTTCAGACAGGAGTGATCATTCAGTAATGATGTTCTTTCCCAAGCTTCTTGCTAGAGCGGTGTTTAAAGTCAGAAGGAAGAGGTTAAGACGATAGAACAACAGCAAAATTAAAAGGCTTTTTGAAGGCAGTGAACATGCTAGGAGTTAACCTGGCTGCATCAAGACAGTCATATGGGATGTTTCTTGTGCTCTCTTTGCTGCATATATTAATTTGCCTCTTTCTTATGTCAAAAGTCAGAAAGTTTTTGGCTTCTGATGCCTACAGTAGCCAGTACTTTGGATGTTGAGAAGCTGTCTTTACCTTCACTTGCTGATCTCATGTTTCCTTCTGCAGGAACTTGCTTGTAAACTGGCACTGGAACTGCTCACCAAAGAGTTTGGCATCCCTGCTGAAAGACTCTACGTCACTTACTTTGGTGGAAATGAGGCTGCAGGACTGCAACCAGACCTGGAGTGCAAGCAGATCTGGTTGGATTTGGGGTAAGGCCTTTCACTGAGGAAGGTGCATGTTTTGATGAGCAATAGTAATTTGTTTGGGTTGGATATTAGGAAAAAATCTTCACAGAAATAGAACAGAACAGGCTGCTCAGGATAGTGGTGGAGTCACCATCCCTGGAGGGATTTAAAAGCTTTGTAGCTGTGGCACTTGAATATGTGGTTTAGTGGTGAGTTTGGCAGTGCTGGGGTAATGGCAGGACTTGATGATCTGAAAGGTCTTTTCCAAGCTAGATGTTCCTGTGACTCTATGATGCCATGTGTTATGTGGCAGAACACATATAGCAAGGATCTAACAAAATTGAAGTGTCACAAGTAATGTTTGCAGTGTGATGGAGCTTCCAAACCAAAGGGAAGTACTGGCTTTAGATAAAAGATATTGAGAGATCTGGTTTCAAAATCTCTTGTGCAGCATTAAGAAGAGTCCCTCTGGGTGAGATGGATGGGCTGTCCTGCCCAGTGTGCTGCTGCTGACAGCACTTGAGATCATGGGATTGTAGAACTATGGAATGGTTTGGGTTGGAAGGGACCTGACAGCTCATCTTGTTCCAGCCCCTCTACCATGGGCAGGGACACTTTCCACTAGACCAGGTTGTTCCAAGCTGGCCAGCCTGGCCTTGAACACTTCCAGGCATGGGGCATCCACAGCTTCTCCAGGCAGCCTGTGCCAGGGTCTCACCATGCACAGAATTTTTCACAATATCTAATATGTATCTGCCCTCTGTTAGTTCAAAGCCCTTTTCCTGTCACTCCATGCTCTTCTAGACGGTTCCTCTCCAGATTTCTTGTAGGCCCTTTCAGGTACTGAAAGGCTGCAACAAGGTGATCCCAGAGCCTTCTCATCTCCAGGCTGGACAATCCAAATTCTCTCAGCCTTTTCTCATAGGAGAGGTTCTTCATTCCATCCCTCTCTTCTTGCTGGTGGCTTTGCTGAGGTGTTATGTAAGCCTGTGCCTCCACCTGGGATGAGTGCCAGGTGCCAGTTCACTTGATCTGCTCAGCAGAGCTCCTGAGCATTAGGCTCTTGGATTGGTCTGTCTGAAGACTCTAAGAATTCATCAGCCCATCTAGGGAATTAGTGACCTGTGGCTTCCGTGGAATAGCTGTTAGTTTGGGGAATTCTTTTAATTAGTCTCTGTTGTTCAATAAGTTTCTTGTTACAGGCTGGCTGAGAACAGGATTCTGCCTGGCAATATGAAGGATAATTTCTGGGAAATGGGAGACACAGGCCCCTGTGGCCCTTGCAGCGAGATCCACTATGACCGGATCGGGGACAGGGATGCTGCACACCTGGTCAACCAGGATGACCCCAACGTCCTGGAGATCTGGAACCTGGTGTTCATACAGTTCAACAGGTGAGCCAGTCCTGCTTGCAGCTTCCAGGTGAGCCAGGTTGCTCCAGCTCAGTGTGGGAGGCTGCATGAGCTGCACACTCTTTTGACTGCTCCTGACTTGCTCACCATTCCCAGTTGTCCAGGAGCCAGGCATTTTGTGATGCTCTGTCCCCTTACCCACCTCTGGTCATGCTGCCTTTGGGACAAACTGGGAGTATTTTCCCCATTTACCTGCCAGGAGTTCAGTAGGAAATAAGTGCTATCCTGGTCTGGGTCTAAGTTTTTGTTGAGAGTCTTGTTAACTATATTTTATCAGTTGTCCTTTGTATGGCTCGTGCATGGGCCTGCATCATAAATCTGAGGGAAGTAAATCTCATGGAGATAAGGAGAGGGATGGGGTTCCCCCTGCAGAGCCTCCATCCATAACATCTCACCTTTCTTTGTCAGGGAAGCTGACGGGACACTGAAACCACTTCCTAAGAAAAGTATTGATACTGGGATGGGCCTGGAAAGGCTGGTCTCTGTGCTGCAGAACAAGATGTCCAACTATGACACTGACCTTTTCCTTCCTTACTTTGAAGCCATCCAAAAGGTATGAACTGGAGCCTGACCCAGCTGCATCCATTCCCTGAATCCCTGGGGAGTTGTGTGAGGCTGGTTGGACAGCATGGTCTCTGCTTTCCCAGCTGCTTTGGTGGGAGGTTTGCACCACATGCAAGCACTGCATTGTTACAGCATTGTTACCCTTTCCCTAGGGTATGGGTAAAAACATCCTAAAAGAGAAAGCTGGGACCATCTCCTGTGTGACAGAAAAAGAAAGGTTTCTTGACTGGGCAGTTTGTGCTAGGTTGGAGTCCTTGAGCCAATGTGCAAAGCAGATAATTTCCCTATACTTTCTCCCTCTCTCTTGGGCTCTTAATGATGGAATAAATTGGATTTTCTTCCCTTTGACCTGGGGAGCATGGAAGTGCAGCCTGTGGCACCATGCAGAGCCCACAGCTCTGGGCCTTCCCTGGCTTCACTGAGTCACCTCTTTGCAAGAGGAATGTTCCTCCTCTGTGGCTGTGGGCAGTGGGGTGGGCTTGGCTTCCAAGGCCCTTTCCTGTTATTCTGCCATGGTGCCACTGCCCATAATTGTCCCCTTGGCCCACTGCCTTCTCCTCTGCACAGGGCACAGGTGCCAGGCCGTACCTGGGGCAGGTTGGGGCCGAGGATGCTGATGGAATAGACATGGCCTACCGCGTGCTGGCCGACCACGCACGGACCATCACCCTGGCCCTCTCGGATGGGGGCAGGCCTGACAACACTGGCAGAGGGTAAGAAGGAGCTGCTGCAGTGCCACCACTCCCATTCTCTGAGCTCTGGGATCTCCTGTGTCTCTGGGATGTCTTTGGATTTGTCATTAGAACAGTGGGTAGCAGAGTGTTTGCTTAGGATATTTGACACTCGAATTGCTGTGGTAAGGTCCACCCAAAAGGCCACGATACAAAGGTCTGAGGGTTCTGGAGGGCACCATTGCTGCTGTGCCAGCCCCTGAATAGGATCACTGTGGGCAGACAGGCACAAAGTCCTGCTTGGTGCAGTGCTGCTGTATAAAAAGCAAGGAATTTTGGGCTGGGGGCTGTGCTGCAGATGCTACTGGACTCAGTGAGCACACAGTGAATGTGGGTCACGGAGGTGTGGGCTGGCACCTCACCTGTGCCTTGCTGCTGCCATGAGCAGCTGCTTGAGGGGAAACATGGGGAGAAAATCTTCTGCTCTTGGTCCTGGAAGAGGGTGCTGGTGGGTGGATGCTGGTGGAACCCCTGAGAACAACTCAGGTGTAACATTTGCACGGGGGGCTGTGCTATTCCCCAGGTACGTGCTGAGGCGGATTCTGCGACGCGCTGTGCGCTACTCCCACGAGAAGCTCAATGCCCCCAAGGGCTTCTTTGCTACTCTGGTTGATGTGGTGGTGCAGTCACTGGTAAGTTCTTCTCCCACTCCACTGTATCCACTGAAGTTTCCCTCTGCTGATCTCCATGCTGAAGGTCTCATCCTCTTGGGTCTGCAGGGAGATGCCTTTCCTGAGCTGAAGAAGGACCCAGATATGGTAAAGGACATCATCAATGAAGAAGAGGATCAGTTCCTGAAAACACTGAGCAGAGGACGTCGCATCCTGGACAGGAAGATCCAGAGCCTCGGAGACAGTAAAATCATTCCTGGTAAGGCTGTGACTTCTGTCTGGGTGCAGCAAAAGGCATTTCTTATCTGGAATCACATCAGGGCTCAGCTGGGCTGGGAAGTTAGAGGTGGTGGAAGATGTGGGGGGGACAAACTTGGAGTCAGAAGACATCTCTTAGAGCTGAACCACCCATGTGTCCTCTGGCCTGTGTTCACTTGCTCAAGTTTCTAAACTGCACAGACAGATCTCTGTGCTGTCAGGGAGGAGCCTTTTGGATGTTCACGTTCTCCAGACTTGCTCGGTGTCCTGCCATAGCACAGAGCCAGTGGGAGAGCAGGGAAGGGAGCAGTGTCTGAGGGAACACAAGAGCTGACTGCTTTGCCCTGTCTCTGCAGGTGACACTGCCTGGCTGCTGTATGACACCTACGGATTTCCTGCGGATCTCACTGGGCTCATTGCAGAGGAGAAGGGCCTTGTTGTGGACATGGAGGGCTTTGAGGAAGAGCGGAAAAATGCGCAGGTAGGTGACAGCTCCAGGGGAAGCTGGTCTGTGAGTGGGCAGGAAGGATTCCCTTCCTTGCAGTTTGCAATAACAAGTTGCTCCTTTCTTACTGAGTCTGCTCACACCCCAGTGTTCTGTGGGAAAAACCAGGACAACTGCAGTTGTTGTGGGATAGGCCTCTTCTGTACAGCTGGAGTTGGTTTTGCTCACTATCAAAGCCTGGGACCTTGAGCTCAGCCTCCAGACAGAGACAGTGGAATGCTCAGAGCACCTTTGCTGTCCTGTTCTGGCTAGGGAAGTTATTCCCTGTCCAAGGATCAGTGTCCAGGCAGGCCTGCAGCTTTAGTGCCTCTCCCAACATGTTTGCTGCAGCAGCAGGGAGTGGCATTGACGAGCTGGGTATTTGCCTTGTCCTTACTGGGCTCAGGCCCACTTGGCCTGCATGCTGGAACTGCCTGCTCTGAAGCCAGAAAAGATGGGAACGCTGCAGCTGCTGGCACACAGCTTCCCAGGGCAGAGTTCTAAACCAAAGAGTGCTGAGGGAAGTGAGTGACATGTGCAGCTAGGCTGGCATGCATTGGTGTTTCTTAAACCTTGGTGTTTGTCACTGGCAGCTCAAATCCCAGGGCAAGGGTGCTGGAGGGGAGGATCTGCTCATGCTGGACATCTATGCCATCGAAGAGCTGAGAGCCCGAGGGCTGGAGGTGACAGATGACTCGCCAAAATACAGCTACACTTCAGATCCCAGCGGTGCCTATGGTACGAAGAGACCTGCTCAGAATCATGTTCTGCTACTAAACCTTCCCTGCCATGTATCCCTGGGCTCCCCTTTCCTGTCACATGGAGGGGGGAGTGGAAGAGTGTGCAGGTGAATAGCCTGCTTGTTAGTAATCGAGCAGGGAAAGAGGACAGCCTGTTCCGGGGCTTCTGTACTGCTGTTGCCAACTTAGGGGGATTCCTGTTCCCTGCAACTTTGTGTCTCCACACTCCCATGCTGGTGTTTCTCAGCTGCTCCTTTGCCAGTGCTGCAGGAGACTGTGGTTTCTGCTTGGCCTGTTGGAGGCTCCTTGGCTTGCTTGCTCTGTCTCTTCCTGCTAATGTTTTAATGTAATGGAGATTGAGGAGGCTGCAGGCTCACAGCCATGTGTGTGCTGACTTTTGCTGCAGAGGTGTGGAAGGCAGTGACAGTCCCTGCCTTGGAGGGCGCTAAACTAAATTCCCAACTCACTGTTGCCTTACGCCTTTGTCGTTATCCCCTGCAAATGTTGTAGCTGCCATGAGCTCCTGCAATAACTGTGAGGTGTTGCTATGACATTGTGCTCCCATGTGGTGTCTGCAAGGTTTTGCTATTTCACTGACACTGCCTGTCATCCTGGTGGCAGATTTCGGGACCCTCGTGGCCACAGTGAAAGCCATCCGCAGGGAGAAGAAGTTTGTGGAGGAGGCATCCACTGGCCAGGAATGTGGGATAGTGCTGGACCGGACCTGCTTCTACGCCGAGCAGGGTGGGCAGATCTATGACCAGGGCTACATGGTCAAGGATGACGACAGCAGGGAGGATGTGAGTGAGCCTGAGAGCCTTTGCTAGACTCAGTCTGACCCAGGGCCTGGGAAGAGGGGGAGAAGGGGCCAAGCAAGCTCCAGCAATTTTCCATCCGTGTCAGGCATTGCACAGGGTTCCTTTCTGAGGATGCAGCATGACATGGATGTGCTGGAGTTTTGTTCCCCTTGCTTCTTGGGGAACTGAACTCTGTGTTGTGTGTGCCTGTGGGTGCCTGTGGTGGTGGTGGTGGGATTGCCCAGCCCAAGGGCAGTGCTCTCAAGCCATGATGGGGAGCTGGGGTGGGGAGCTCTTTCTGTGCCCCATAACTGTGCCCCACATTTATTCACTTCTTTGCTTTGCTGTGTGCTGTGCCCAGGGACTCTCTGCTTTCTCCAGCACACACACCACTCTGGCTCTCAGCTGGGACCCTTCCCGTTGCAGCTCAGACCTCTGGCTGGACAGTCTGACTCCCCTTGGCCTCTCACCCTGCTCACACGGGGCATTTTCTTCTTTGTACAGAAAACAGAATTCACTGTGAAGAACGTGCAGGTCCGAGGAGGCTACGTGCTCCACATAGGAACTCTCTATGGGAACTTGAAAGTAGGAGATCAGGTCCACCTGTCTATTGATGAGGTGAGTTAAGACATAGTGTAACACATTCCCTTGTCTCTTTTCCCTGGATTTTCTCTCTTTTCATCAGTGCCACTTTGTGGGCCTGATGTTTGGGGCCTGCTCTCCCTGCAACGCATGATCAAGCAAGGCCTGGCTGACTCCAGGTCTCTCCTGCTTTGCACCTGGCTTTCTCCTACCACAAAGCAGATACCACCCAGCTGGCTCAGAGCCACACTTGCTGGATTTGCTGATCAGCAGCAGAAACACATTTTGGGTCATGACTTGAAGATAGAATATGTATGGTGCCCTAATGCATGGGGACAACAGCAGAAAGAGCCTGGGCTGCCTGTCCCCCTTCCAGACATTGCTCCTGTGGGCTCAGCTTGCTGAGTGAGTGCTGGGTGGAGCATAGTCTGCCCAATGCATTTCCCTTCCCTATAGAGGCTGCACGTTTGGAGGAAGAGGGAAGGCTTCCATCTTGGAGTGCTTTTCCCTGCTAAGGAACAAAGATCAGTGTCTGTGACCTGGTCTGTCCTCGACCTCTCTCCACACAGGCCCACCAAGGGGACTGCCAGGAAAAAGCCATGTTTAGATTTGGTGGGGAACAGCTCCTTTAGCTGAAGCTCCAAGGCAGCAAGTGTGATCAGTTGTTTTGGTCTCCTGAGCTGGTTTAGGATTCTGTTGGAGCAGGGCATTAC
Source organism: Climacteris rufus (assembly GCA_013398175.1). Taxonomy (NCBI): domain Eukaryota; kingdom Metazoa; phylum Chordata; class Aves; order Passeriformes; family Climacteridae; genus Climacteris; species Climacteris rufus. The sequence continues at coordinate 14,051 of VZRZ01008635.1, forward strand.
CCTCCCCTGCAGCTGCTGAGGCTGTGGGACCCCATCTGAGCGTGGCTTCCTCCCTCAGGCCAGGCGCAGGCCGGTCATGAGCAACCACACGGGCACCCACATCCTGAACTTCGCGCTGCGCTCCGTGCTGGGCGAGGCTGACCAGAGGGGGTCCCTGGTGGCGCCGGACAGGCTGCGCTTCGACTTCACCGCCAAGGGAGCCCTGTCCACCCAGGAAATCAAGGAAGTTGAAGGGATTGCCAACCAGATGATCAAGGAGTCAAAGGTGGGTATGGCTGCTGAGTGTATGCTGCTGTTTGCCTTGGGTGCAGCTTTGGGATGATCCGGGATGCTGGGAGTTTGGTGTGCAGGAGTCTTCTGAGCTCCTGCAGTATTGAGCACAGATGCCATCACCTCAGAGGGTTTTGAGTGGGAAACCCCACGTGGATTGTTCTGTTTCATGGTCTCAAGCCCTCTCTAGGGCTACAGTGTTCCCATGCCTGCTGTAGTGTCACATCAGCTACAAGAGTCAGTGGAGAGTAGTTTTGCAGGCCTGGTTGGATTTACAGTGTACACTCAGACATCCCAGTGATGTGTCCCAAGTGGCAGGAGAGTTGCTCTGTCTGGTGCCAAGTGTCAGAGCAGACCCTGGAGGACCCAGGAGTCTGTGCTTGGAACACTTGCATGTACAGTAGCACACAGGGAGTCTGAGCAGGTGGTGTTGGGGGTTTTGAAGTTGGGACATCTGCCAATAGCTTTGGGTTCTTTGCAGCTCAACAAACCCCAGCTCAGGTGAGGCACAAGGCTTCACTTCTAGGATCTTTCAGAGGAAATCTGGATTCCATGGAAATGTGGGCCCTCAGTCACAGCTGATGGGACTGGCTCTTACCCACATCCCTTTCCTCTGCAGCCTGTGTATGCCAAGGACTGTCCTCTCGCAGCAGCCAAAGCTATCCAAGGACTTCGGGCGGTTTTTGATGAAACCTACCCCGATCCTGTCCGTGTGGTCTCCATTGGCATCCCTGTGGAGGAGCTGCTGGCTGACCCCTCCGGCCCCGGGGGCTCCATCACCTCTATTGAGTTCTGCGGAGGGACGTGAGTACCTGGAGAGGCTGGGGAAGGTGGCAGGATGGACCAAAAGGAGCCCCTGTGGAGCCTGAGCTCCTTGGAGTGCCGTGGGCACATGTGGGGCACAGCCAGGGCAGAGCTGGAGGTGGTGGGGATGATGTGCTTTTGCATCCCTAGTACTCAGTCAATCAGTCTTTAAAATTACTCTCTGCAGTCAGGAACTGCCTGTATTGTCCCTGCCTCATGCAGGGTCTCTGGCAGTGCAGGGAGCACAGCCCTTGCCACCTTCTCCTTGCTCCTCTGCTTTTAACGCAGGTTGTTTTTTCTGCCTGTCCCCACACTTGTTGCATTTCCCTGGCAGAGTGGTTGTCCTGTTTCTGTGCTGATTCCTGCTGAAATGAGAGGTGGACTTCTAACTTCTCTCTTGTGGGTCTGTCTGGGTTCTTTCCAAAGGCATTTGCAGAACTCCAGCCATGCTGGCCCCTTTGTGATTGTTTCAGAAGAAGCAATTGCTAAAGGCATTCGGAGGATAGTTGCAGTCACCGGGGCTGAAGCTCGGAAGGTAAGGGTAGGCAGGAGAGGTCCCCTGTAAAATTCCACCTATTAACCCTGTGCCAAAGTTCCTTTTGTTCGAATTTGCACAATATCCCTGTCAGCACTAGGGAGAATTGTCTGAGGGACTCATGGAAAAGGGTGCTGCTGTTGGCAGAGGCTGTGCTGGAAGCCCCGGCTGTCCTACAGTCAAAGCAGGGAAGATGGGGAAGCCTCAGCTGTCAGTGCTGTGGCAGAGAGGCCCGGGTGGGTCTGTGGGATGCCTCTGGGGTTAGCTCAAGTTGCTTTGCAGAATGGGCTGCACATGTAGAGCTCTCAGCAGCTGGCAAGGCTGGCAGGAGACTGGTGAAGCCTGAGAACCCCTCTGCTGCAGGAGGCAGTGGCTTCGGATGTGGGCTGGTGCTTCCTGAAGTGGAAGAAAAGGGTTTCATGGGGGAAATGGTTTCTCTTCTGGGGGCATCTTGTCAATCCTGGCAAAGAAAAGACATCTGGGGCCTGTGTTCCAGCATCACACCCTGGTTCTGGTTGGGTGCTGCCTGCTTTGGCCCTGTGGCTTCCCAAGAGCTACTGAGCTCCATTCTGGGGCATTCCAGCATTCCTCGCCTTTTCTCACTCTGGGGTGGCCAAGACTCCACCCTGCTCAATCTTCCTGCTTGATTTAACTCAGATTGTATTCTCCTAGGCCCTCAGGAAAGTCGACAGCCTTAGGAAACTGCTGTCAGCCCTGGAGGCCAAGGTGAAGGTTCAGACAGCTCCCAACAAGGATGTGCAGAAGGAGATCACAGATCTCGGTGAGGTGAGTATGATAGCAATGCTCTGCCTCCCCAAAGAGTGGCACCTTGATTGCCAGCACTGGGTGGTATTAATGAGGCCCAAGTTCACTTTCCTGCTCCCATCCAACAGCCCTGCATCCCAGGGGTGCTGCAGCCAGCACCTGCTGCTTGGGGTCATTGGCAGTGGGAGAGGAGTGGAGCTTCCTGGGCTCTGCCAGTTGTGGCACTGAGGTTCATGAGGTGCTGCATCTCCTGCTGTGGTCGCTGGTACATTTAACCCTCTCCACCTGCTTATCTTTTGCAGACACTGGCCACTGCTGTTATCCCACAATGGCAGAAAGATGAACTGAGGGAGGCTGTTAAAGCACTGAAGAAAGTTATGGATGACCTGGACCGAGCAAGCAAAGCCGACATCCAGAAACGAGTGAGCCCTGGGCTGGAATAAAGGACAGCGTGGGAGGGCTGTGGGGCACTCCCTTGGGAGCTCTGTGTGTCCAGCATGGAAGAGAACTGAACTGTGGGGATGCCCCTCACACTGTTCAGCCTTCCAGCCTCTCCTGCTCCCTCCTGGAGCACAGTTCCCTCCATGCCTGTTCTCTGGGTTGAAGCATGGCAGTGTGTTCCTGCCCTAACAGTGCCCCTGGCTGCAGGCTTCCTCCTGATTCCCACTGGAGTTTCCTGGAGGAGGAATCATGCACAGCACTTCAGGTCTTGCAGGCCTCATACCAGCATGTCAGAATATTTAGCTTCTGGCTCCACAGTAGGTACTCAAGTGGCTGACCACTGTTGTCCTCAGGTGCTGGAGAAGACCAAGCAAGTCATTGAGAGTCACCCTAACCAGCCATGGGTCATCATGGAAATGGAAAATGGAGCCTCAGCAAAGGTATGGGTAGGACTCATCTCTCCTCAACAATCTTCCCTGTGCCTGAGGAGAAGCTGTGTGGTCTCTGCTCACTTAGGGAGGCAGTTCAGTGCTACAGAGCTGTCCCTCTTGCCACCTACCATCCCTGAGGAGGGGGAGGGACCACTGGGATGTTCTGTGTCCCACCTCTTGGACTAGCTCACGGGTTTGCAGGGATGGGTGGGGTCTTGACCCACTTGCTGAGCTTGCAGACCTGATGGTTAATAGGAAGTCCAGCAGAAATCCCATTGTGTTTTGGGTAAGACTCATCCTACAGCAGTCACAACACTGGAATGTCAAGCCATGGAAGTTATGATGCTTGTGGCCCCTGCAGATCAGCTCTGGGAGTGGTGTCCTGGGCTGAGTGTGTGGACAGGGCTGAGCAGAGAGCTGCCCCCAGCTCCTGGGCAGTGCTCAGCTGAGTTCAAGTTCTTCCCTGGCCAGTGCTGAATGTGCTCCTTCCCTCCTCCACACACAAATGTCTTTTTTCCAAGTGATTTCTGTTGGAATAAGAACTCTCTTGTATGCACTGTGTCAAAGTGCTGAGCCCAGCAAGTGCCAGGCAGCAGGGGCTGACTGTGCCTGGATTTGGACCACTCTGGATTTAACGTCCTGTTAAAATTTCCTCTCTGGGATTCTTGGAGCTGATCCTGCTCACTCTCTGTGGCCACCCCCATCATGAGGATGCCCACACTGCTGCTCACAGTGGGTGCCATTGCAGCATTTTCCCTGGCAGAAGGGTGCATCCCATGGGATGGCACTGTTGGCAGCCGGGGAGCTGCTTATTCCCAATCCAACCAGAGCAGCAGTGCTTTGCTCACCGAAGGACCCACTCCAGGAGCTCTGTGCTGCTGTGTGAGTCTTCTTGGGAATAACAGGATTTGTGGCAGGTTCTTCCCGTGTGCCTGCTGTGTCTGATAACCCTTGCAGCCTCTCCATGCTGCATTTAAGTCCTCCCAAATCGCTTCACAGCAGCTCCTACCTCCTGCTGAGCCTTTTCCCTTCCAGCCAGTACACTCAGGCAAAGGTTCATTCCAGGGCTAATTCTGCCAGTTCCTGGATACCTGAAGGTGGGGAAGTCAAAGGAGTTTCTCCTTCCTGCCTTGGGTAACACAGCCAGGGTTTGTGTCCCCTGCCAGGGCTTCTACCCTGCCAGGAATGTGAAGATGGCTCGTGTTTGGGAGGAGGAGTGCTCCAGGATGCCTCTGCCTGGTTTAATGCCATTCCAGATCCATGAGGTCTCTGTGGATGCTGCGGGGGATGGAGCTGGGCTGGGTGCAAGCACAGGGAGGAAATCATGCAATGATTTTGTTCTCTTACAGGCCCTGAATGAATCCCTGAAGCTCTTCAAGACTAACTCCCCCCAGACTGCTGCTATGCTCTTTGCTGTGGATAACGAAGCTGGCAGGATCACCTGCCTGTGTCAAGTACCCCAGGTAATGCCAGGACTCCATGTCTGCCTCTCCCTGAGACTCCAGGGAGGAGCTGCAGCCTCTGGGCGAGAACTATCTAACATTACACAGCCAGAACTGATTTGGGTTTTGAAAGAGTCATAACCTTTGTTTTGGCTTATTGTCAGGCTGCAGGAGTGGGGGAAGAGGGGTTTTGCTCTGCAAACAGGAAACAGGAAGAGTCAGGACTTAACACAGTGGTAGTCATGGGGCAGGGAGCTTGCTGTTCTTCCCTCAATGCTGACTGCTGGGTTTCTTTTTTCCTTTTCTTGCCCAGGAGACCGCAAATAAGGGCCTGAAGGCCAGCCAGTGGGTGCAGGAAGTGTCTGGCTTGATGGACGGCAAAGGCGGAGGGAAGGACATCTCTGCGCAGGCAACGGGCAAGAACGTGGGCTGCCTGCAGGAAGCCCTGAAACTGGCCACGGACTTTGCCAGGCTCCGGCTGGGGGAGCTGAAGAACTGACTGAGGGGGAATCCCTGGCCCCTTTGTCTCCCTGTCTGTCCCCTGCGCGGGTTTCCTGTCAATAAAGGCTCCCTACCCCGCTCTCTGTGCCCCGGCTCCGCTGGGGGAGGGCGGGACGGGACAGGAGGGGAGGGGGTGGGATCATCCTGCCGGTCACAGCCCGTGCCCGCCCTCTGCTTGTGCCCGCCCTCTGCTTGTGCCCGCCCCCTCCTCCC
>VZRZ01008635.1:28766-65367 GCA_013398175.1 Climacteris rufus
GCCCCGCACCGCCCCTCACAACCCCGCGCCCGCCGAGCGCTACCACCGCGCCCCGCCCGCTGCTCTGTGCCAGCCCCGCTGCCTGTCCCTGCCCGCACCGCTGCCGGCACCGCGGGGACCGCGCGCACCCTGCCCCGGGGATCTGCAGCCTCACCCTCCTCATCCCTCATCCTTCCAGCTCCAGCCTCCTGCCCCCTCCCACCTGCCGGACTCTGTCCTCGGGATCCCCATCCTCACACTCATCCTCCCTGGGCTCCTTCCAGCTCCATCCTCCTGCCCCCTCCCGCCTGCCGTATCCTGTCCTCGGGAGCTCCATCCTCACCCTCATCATCCCTCATCCTTCCAGCTCCAGCCTCCTGCCCCCTCCCACCTGCCGGACTCTGTCCTCGGGATCCCCATCCTCACACTCATCCTCCCTGGGCTCCTTCCAGCTCCATGCTCCCGACCCCTCCCACCTGCCGGACTCTGTCCTCGGGATCCCCATCCTCACACTCATCCTCCCTGGGCTCCTTCCAGCTCCATGCTCCCGACACCTCCCACCTGCCGGACGTGCCCTCCTGGCTGTTTCACGCCCAGAGCCCCGAGCCCAGCCCAGCGATGTGGATGGTGCCTTCCCTCCGCTGAGACAGGGCACCGCCGGGCACGCAATGCCCTGCCTGAGGACATTTTAATTCCCACCCCAGCCCAGCACTGGAGCAGGCTGTTTTGAAAGAAGGAGGGCAGTGGCATGTCCCTTCCAAATGCACCCACTGACTCCCACAGGCTTGCACCCAGCACAGGGGGGCTGTGACTTGGGGCCATCCTGCAGCTGGAAGAAGCAGCTCTTGGCTAATGCCGCCCCTGCAAAACAACCCCAGTTGCTGAAGACAGGAGTTCAGCCAAGGCTGGCCTTGGCTCCTGCTACCCCAGAACCTGCTCCTGAGATGAAGCTGGAGGGACCACTCAGCGCAGGCAAGATGTGGGTTGTGGCTAAGGAGACTCTGGTGGGCTTGGAGGAAGAAAAGGAGACAAACTGCTCCTCCTGAGGGAGAGAGGCTCTTTATTAACCACCGGGCAGATGGTGATGATGCAGGATCAGGTGACAGTGAGGAACCCACTAGGTTGGGGATGATGGCTCAGAGCTGAGCCCAGTCCTCACCCTGAGCTGTGATGAGGTCTACGCCCCCCCAGGAGCCCCCTTGGCCCCTCACACTGAAACTACAGTCCAGACACAGCCCAGGTGTCAGTTTCAGAGGAGGGTGCTGCTGTACCTGGCTGCTGCAGGGGCATCTCCTGCCCGGGGGGTGTTGCAGTGTGATGGTGAGAGAGGATGGTGAGGGGCAGAAGAAGATGCTGTTGCAGGGATGCTGACATACAGCACACCCCTTCTCACCAGATCCCAGTGCCATGGGTGCCCTCAACCCCGCATTCCCTGTCCAGGTGAGCTGTGGGGGGATCCTCCTGAGACATGTTCCGGGCTTGGCACAGCACCAGGGTCCTCCTGAGCCACAGGTTCGGCACAGCAGCCAGCGCTGGCCGGTTCCCAGGGCTGCTGGCTCAGGGGTCCCACTGCCACAGGGCGATGTGTTCCTGGGCTGCAATGGGATGGGGAGAGTCAGTGCCTCCCACACCAGGAGAGACACAGAGGTCTGGGCAGGGCTGGCAATAAGGGACAGACCCAGCAGAGCCGGGGACCAGCACCTCCAGGGCTCAGCACACCTGGGAAGGCACAGGAGGGCCCCCAGCTGCCCACTCACCGAACTGGCAGATGTACCGGTTCCGGGTCTTGCAGCGCTGGTCGTTCCAGTTAAAGGCGGCCGACGCCTGCATCTCCACACAGTTCCCAAACCTGTGTCCCGCCAGGAGGGTGGTGAAGCCAGCTGGCAGTGACACCACACGGAGTTCAATGTCCTCTACACCCACTTACCCCTGGTTGTCCGGCTGCCCAAAAGCGAAGCTGGTGAAGGAGGACGGCTCGCCCACATCCCAGCGGAAAGAAGCCTTGGATGTCTTGTAGGTGAGACCTGGAGGAGCAGGAGGTGGGTTGGCACGTCTGCCAGCACCCCGGGCACCCTGCACCCTGCCCACTGCTGTCACTCACCAATCCAGAAGTTCCCAGTCTCAAAATCAGTGTCTGTCACCCTGTTACCCATCTCCAAGCGGCTGAGGTAGAAAGCCAGGATGTCCTGAACCTTCTGGTTTCTGATCTGGGCCAGCATTGCCCCTTTCTCCTGTGGGGAAGGGAGCGAGTCTGCCTGACACCCATGGCCCAGCCCCATGCCAGGCAGAGGAGAGATGCCCGGGGGTGCTGTGAGCATGGGTGGCACTTTATAGCTGCACAGGGATGCTCAGAGCACCCCAGGAGTTCACCTGGCACTTAATTTTGGCTCCATAGTAGGTGTCAGCCTCCGGGGACACCATGAAGCAGTCACTATCTATCCGCACGTCACAGGCATGGAAGGGGAACTGGATCTTTGCTGGGGGCACAGGCAGGAGCAGGTGGGTCCCTGTGCCACCAGAGCTGGGCCCACAGTGGACCCCTTGCCCCACTCCGGGGGTCCCTGCCTGTGGGTCCCTGCTGCCACCCCGCAGCAGCACAGGTGGGCACAGACTCACTGCCGCACTCGGCTCCGCCGTAGCCCGCGTCGCAGAGGCAGGAGCACTCCTCCTTTCTGAACCTTCCGTGGAGGCACTGCCCGCTGCACCTCACTGTGGGCACGGCTCTGCATTAGCTGGTGGGGGCTTGGCAGCCCCTGCCCGCCCCACACAGCTTCTCCTGTGCCAGCTGTGCCTGCGCAGGCACTGCACCCACCCTGCACACACACGCCCTGCAGCAGCCATGCACAGGCCTCTGGAGGCTGCATGGTGCCTTCTCACCTTGGCAGTACCTGCCCGTGTAGCCGGGGGGACAGGCACACTGGCAGCTGCTCATGTCGAGGTGCCCGCTGTTCCTGCAGCTCATGCGACAGGGGTTCCTGGGCACCTCTGGGCACAGCAGAGCAGCAGTGAGGGCCGGGGGTGGCAGCAGCATCACCAAGGCCACACAGGGACCACGGGGACTGTGGGGACTCACCGCACAGCCCGCCGCTGTGGTCCCAGGACTTGAAGCAGCCAGAGAGGCCAGCAGTGCAGAGGGAGCACCAGGGTCCCTGCTTGTAGGGCAGGACGGGCGTCCCGGCCACCTCCCAGTTGCCCCTGGCCCCACAGGCAGCTGGAGGAGGGTGCCCCGCCCATCCGGGCAAGCCACACCCCTTTCATAGCAAGCCCCACCCACACTGCAAACCACACCCATTTCCACAGCACAGCCCTGCCTGCATTTCCCAGCCCTGCCCACTTCCAGCACTCGGTCCTGTCCACAGCACTCAGCCCTGCTCACTCCAACACAAAACCCTGCCCACAACATCTACATTTCCAAAACATAGCCATATTTACATTTCCAATCCCTGCCCACTTCCATCTACAGCCCCACCCACTTCCAGTGCACAGCCCCACCCACCACCAGGACAAGACTCGGCCCCTCCCTTCACCCCATGTCCCCATAGGTCAACACACAGCCCCACCCAGACACACCCTGTTGCCACCCACCCACATCACTCATCCCCACCCATTGATTCCTCAGCTCCACCCCTCACAGCCACACCCACCACACCCCAGTCCTGCCCCACAGCCCCTTACCCCGGGGAGTAGGCGCAGGCAAAGGCCTCGCTGGGGCCGTGGGGGCCGGGGCAGCGGTGCCGGCCGCAGCCCAGCTGCCCCGCCGTGGCCCACACCAGCTGCAGGAGAGCGTTTGTCAGCCAGGGCCCTGGACTCCAGGGCCCCCCGTGCCCCCTGTGCCCACCTGGGTGTAGTGGTGGCAGGTGGCATTGCTGGCACAGCGCCCTGTCCCGTAGTCGTAGCGTCGTCCCTCGGCGAACCAGCGCTCCAGCACGGCCCCGAAGCCGCCGGCGCCCGCCGGCAGCAGGACCTCGCTCCAGCCCAGCTGTGGGGCCGGCGGTGGAGCAGGGCCCTGCAGGCAGCTGGCTGCCCGTGCCCCTGCCAGCTGCCCCAGCTCCTCGCTCCACTCCTGCGGGGATGGGCATGAGACACCCAGGGAACAGCCCAAGGGGGACCACCAAGGCAATCATTCCAAGGGATAATTGGAGGTCATCAGAGGGTCGACATGGGGGATGCTGCAAGGGACCCCTAGGGACCAGTCATGCCCTTGGTGTGGGCAGCTGTGGGGTGATCAGGAGACACCAGAGGGACATGAGGGACCCCAAAAGGCACTTCAAGGGACCAGCTCTGCTTTTGGTGTGCCCTGGATGCAGCAGTGCTGGTGGCACATCCTTCCCCAGGGGCCTCACACCAGCCAGCTCTTCTGCTTCATTCACTTGTTAGCAAATTACTGTGTAGCACCCATGGGCTGCCCCCCTTCCTGGGCATGGAATGGGCATGGATGTGACATCGAAGGTGGGGGACATGGGACCTGCGAGGAGGCTCACCAGCTTCTGCATGTTGGCAGCAGGGGGCTGCACTTTGCTCCTCAACTTGTTGTGCAGTGAGAGCACCAGGAAGGTCTCCTTCATGCTGAGAGCTGGGGGGGACAGAAGGGGATAGGGATGGGGCCATGGGGGCCGAGGAGTACAAGTGCCTTCCTTCCCCATATCCCTGGTTGTGATCGGACCCTTCGGGAGGCCGTGGGAACTCCCCCTGCAGGGTCCAACCGCAGCCGGGAATACCGGGAAGGCACCCGGGTCTCCATGGAGACTTGAGGGGAGAGAAGAAAGAGCTTTTGGGCTGGGAGCACAAAAGAGGCAAGGGTCCGGGGGAGGGCGGGGGGGGCAGCCCGCTGGGCCCCCGTCTCGCACGGGTGGGCTGAGACTGCCAGGAATGTACCCACTCTGCCCCCCCTGCCTCTGTCCTGCCAGCACCCGGACCCCATTTGGGTGGACCCATCACTAGTCCCCATCACCAGCTGCAGCAGGACCCCCCGGCCTCATTCCATCACTAGCTCCATCCTTTTACCAGCTCCAGAGCCCCCCACTTCCATTGCAACACCAGCCCCAGAGCCTCCCAGCTCCATCCCATCACCAAGTCCGTGCCCCCTCTCCCAGACCTATTCCATCCTCAGCCCACATCATCCACAAAGATCCCCATTGCCATGCTGGGTGCCCATCACCCATGCAGCCCCCCACCCACCTGCTCTGGCCCGGGGGGTCGGTGCTCGGGGTGCACTCACCCCCCAAACCAGCTGCCTCCCAGCCCTGCTGCCGGAGAGGCAGCCCCTCTCCCAGTTACCTCCCGGAGCCAGCGGGGACAACTTTTCCGGAGCATCCGACCTTGTCTCACCCACCCTCCACGTCAGGAGGTTGCAAACCAGCAGGACCAAGAGCTTCATGTAGGTCCTGGGATGGGGGGACCAGACCCCCAAACTCCGGAGGGAGGACTGGGGAGAGCCGAGCCGTCCCGCAGCAGCACCGGCTTTGGGGCGAGCTCGGCCGTGCGCTCCTGCGTGCCTGTGTGTGTGTCTGGTTGCAGGATTTGATCCTATTCAGGACTCCAGACAGGCACCGCTGGGCAGTGGGAACAAAAGCTTGACGGGTGAGTAATAGCTCTGTCAAAACAGTTGCTCGCTGGAGCGAATGTGGCAGACAACTCCCGGGGCCCCGGGCCGCAGCCCCGCCGGGATGTCCCGCAGCGGGGTCAGCCCCCCGTGCTCTGCCCCAGCCCCGCTGCCCAGCCGGGGTCGGGGTGTGAAGGCATCAGGAGCGGGGCTTGAAACCGGCACCCACTTTGGAACACTGGGAGACTGGAAGCCAAGGGGCTGGGGCAGCAAGGGGGCCCCTGCTGCCAGCCTTCCTCCTGCCCCATGAATTAAACATGCCGGGGAGGTAACACACACCGCTGCAGGCATGAAGCCAAATACCCGCTCCGGAGAGCTGGGCAGCATGGTTACAGGGTGGGAGGGTGTGAGGGCCGGGGGGCCAGCAGCGGGAGACATGCCAGGCTCAGGGGGGCCATGTCTCGGCAGGCACCCGGGGTGGAGCAGGGGTCCCAGAGCCCAGGCTGCTCAGGGGGCTCAGTAGCACCCTGAGGCTCTGCCCCAGCACAGAGATCCCAGCACTCATGCCACATCCTCCCCGGGGTGTGGGTTTCAAACATCCCTGCTCGCAATGCAGGCCGTGCCCCTTCTTCTGCTGCCACAGGCGCAAGGGACCAGCACCATCCTACCCACCAGCTGTCAGGACTGAGCTGAGTGTTCACATAAACCCAGCTTTAAATACTTCAGTTCCCTTGTCCTGAGCCTAAGCCTGACCCTGGTCTGAACCCTGGCACTAATGTTAATGCCAAACCCAACTCTCATCCAAACCCTCCTGCTAATATGGACCTGAACACTTGGCACTGATCCTAATACTATTAACCCTAACAAAAACCTGACCTTAGCCCTAACCATGAATTTAATGCTAACCTAAACAGTAAACTTAATGCTAACGCCAAACCTAAACCTAATGTTAACCGTAACCATAACCCTAACCCCAGCTCTAATACAAATCCTAAACCTAAGCCCAACTCTAATCCTAACTTCATCCCCAGCCCTAATGCTGACCCTGATGTTAATGCTGACCTGTAACACCAACCTGTTCCCCAAGCCCAGGTTGCAGCAGAGCCCTGGGGTTCCCCTCTGAACTCCAGCAGGGCTGAGCTCATCCCAGCAAAGCTGTGCTGAGTCCAGTGAATCCACAGCATTCCTGGGCTGCCCTTGCCGAAGCCCCAGCCCCACTGGAGAAGCGAACCCCCGCACAGATCCCAAAGTTATCTTTTCTCCCAGGAGACTTTCCCAGGCTTAGCTAGCACGTGGGATTAGCCTCATCCTGCATCCCTGCATGCCAGGGAGCCCCAGAGCTGGGACTGGCTGTGGGGTGAGCCCGGCACCGGCAGTACCACCGTAAATGCCGTGACAGCCAGTGCCTGGCCCCGATATCTGCCGGCCCTGGGACATGAAAGGCCCCAAAGCCTCTGATGTGCAGAGAGGGAAAGGAACGGAAGGGAAGGGAAGGGAGAGGCTGGCGTCTGTGCCAAGGGGAAACTTTCCTACAGCTCAGCCTCAGCCAGGGGAAAAACCAACAAACACATGGGCACACGCCGCGGATAAATCCCAGTGAGTGCTGGAACGCGGCTGTGAGCAGAACCGGACCATCGGCGTCTTGCCCCTGTAGTCAGCCCCGGCGTGATGCTCCTCATCCCACTGCCAGCCTGGCTGGCCCTGGGCATCCTGCAGCTGCCCTTTGGCAGCTCCCAGGTAAGGCCCCTCATGCCCTTCCCTCTAGCCCCACAGCAGATCTCCACTGTGGGCTGCTCAGCACCCTCCTCTCACACCCCAGCATCCTGACACCAGCCTGGAGTGGGGGGTATGGCACAGCCACAGCTGTGCCACAGACCCATGGGGCTGTCAGGGCCGGGGGGATGGTCATGGGGCTTTTACCCTGCAGCAGCGAAATTATGTTAAATGCATTCAGGGCATCCAGTTTCTGGACAGCATCGAAGTGCTAGAGAAGGACTGGGAGTGGGGGGGCTGAGGCTGGAGCAGACACGGAGCCAGGGACAGACCCCAACCAGGACAGGAAGGGGCTCTGGCCAGGGTAGGACATCCAAACCAACCCCCAAGATGCTCTCTGCTTAGAAGGGTCCCCCTGAGCTGTGGCAGGGTGGCAGGGGAGCGCAGCGGGTGACTGGGGTGTCCCTGTGTGCCCCCAGGAATGCCTGAGCCGGCAGCAGGCGCTCAGCGTGGTGCGGCAGATGCAGAAGCTGCTGGCAGCGCAGGAGGCTGCCCACCTGCAGGGCATGCGCGGGCTCCGGCACCAGCTTTCCCTCCTCCAGAGCCGCGTCCAGAGACCGGCCACCAAACGCAACGGTAACCCCAGCTGGTCACCACCCCGGTGACATCCCCACGGGGCTGGTCCAGCCCCTGGAGCCCTGCAAACAGCCTGGGCAGGGAACCCCCAGCTCCCTGCCAGGCTGGGGTTAGCTCCAGCCTGGTGATGTCCATCCCCACCCTGCCTGTCTGTCTGCAGAGACCTGTCCGCAGCTGGCAGTGCCCCTGAACGGACGGATGCTGGGCCGGAGCGTGCGGCTGGGCCACGAGGTTCACTTCGTCTGCGATGCCGGCTTCCGGCTGGTGGGCTCGGAGACACGCGCCTGCCGGCACAACCGCACGTGGAGCGGCACCCAGCCCTTCTGCAGAAGTGAAGTGGAGTGGGGTTGGGATGCCACGGGTTCAGCCCTGCCCACAGGAACCCTGAGCCGTGGGGTTCCATTCCTCTGCTGCAATGGGCACCGGGATTGGGCAAGGATGCACTTGTCCAGCTGGTGCTCATGAGCTCCTCCTCCCTAGGTATTGATGACTGCTCCAGCAACCCGTGTGCCAACAGTGGGACCTGTGTGGATGGCAACCAGAGCTACACGTGCCTCTGCCCCCCAGGCTGGTCAGGCCCCAGCTGCCAGAGCCCCATCTACTCCTGTAGGTGCCCGGGTTTGGACTGCAGAACACAGGGATGCTCACGGGGACCACACCTGGCCATGCTGTTCCTGTCTCCCCCTTCCCTGGCAGCCCCCACCCATTTCCCCATGCCCCAGCATGTGACACCCGCTGTCCCCTGCAGACTGGGTGACGCTGAGCAATGCCTCCTTCAGCCGCCAGCCCCGCTGTGCCGAGGGCCGCTCAGGCTCCCGGCGCTGCAGCTGTGACACCGGCTTCCAGCTGCGAGCGGGGGGCGTGTGCCAAGGTAAAGAGGGGGAAGATGATAGGGGGGTGACGAAATAAGGTTTGGTGGCAATGGGACCTCTGGCCATGCCCCGCTGTCCCCCCAGACGTGGATGAATGCCAGCTCTACCAGTCCAGCCCCCAGACCCGGATTTGCCTCCACGACTGCCTCAACCTCCCTGGCTCCTACCGCTGCCTCTGCCCCCCTGGGTACCTGCTCCATGCTGACCGCAATGCCTGCGAGGGTAAGAGTGCAGGGCAGGGAGCATCCCATGGGAAGAAGGGTGCAGTGGGGACCTGCACACTCACCCCATGTCACCACCGCAGATGTGAATGAGTGCGCTGGGAAGCAGCACAACTGCACCCAGGGTGATCTCTGCATCAACACCTTCGGGGGCCATCGCTGCGTGCGCCCCAAGTGTCCCCCACCACGCCACAACACCAGCTACGTCAAGACCTCTGCCTTGTGAGTACCATACTGTGTGTGGCTCAGGCTGCATCCTGCCCTGTTCCAAGATGATGGGTCCTATTGTGCATTGTGTCACCCACGGGCAGCAGGGTGAGTGCCAGCCTGCACTGGTAGCAAATTGCCACATAGGGTGCCTGGGTGTGCCTGGCATGCTCCCTGATTGTCTTGGAATGCTGGGGGGTGCAGTTGGGAGCACCTCAATAAGTGGTGGCTTTATCCAGGATCCTGGCCCCCCTCAGAGCTCCAGCCTGGGGAGAATGATACTCGTTTTCCTCTGCTGCACATCCATGTGGTGCCATCAGCTGCCTTCTAGCAGTCCCAGCCATCCCACTAGAGACTAAACTGCCTTGTGCCACCCAACCAGAGGAGCATCCCTGATCCTAACAGGTTCCTCTGAAGGAGGCACATCTGGGTTCATTCACTGGACTGTGGTAGCCCCCCCAGTCTCAGCCTCAGAGCATCACCCAGAGCCATGTTGCTGCAAGGCATGGTGTTTGCCTGGCAGAAAGAGGGATGAGGCAGAGATCCAATGCTGAGCACACTTGGATGCGGCTGTCTTGGGTTGGTCTGCCACAGGACCAACAGTAGGGCTGGAGATGCTGCCTATGGCATGGGCTGGGCTCATTTGCAAGGATGAGGGCAGCTCCCCGAGAGCCAAAGCACGGCACTGAGCAGCGGCATCCCTTCTCTCCTGGCAGCCAGTGCGAGAGGAACCCCTGCCCCATGGAGAGCCGAGCCTGCCACCTGGCTGCCACCTCCATCTCCTTCCACTACCTGCCGCTGCAGGCCAACCGCACCGTGCCCCGGGTCCTCTTCAAGATGTCCACCACCCGCCTGGTGGGTGACAGTCTGCGCTTCGCCATCACGGGCGGCCGGGGCCAGGGCGTCTTCGCCGTGCGGCGCTCGGACCGGCAGATGGGAGAGCTGCTGCTCACCAGCCCCGTGGCAGGGCCAGCCACGCTGGAGGTGGAGCTGGAGATGAGCGAGTTCTCCCGAAAAGTCCTCCTGGGCAAGCACATCTTCAAGGTCACAGCCTTTGTGTCCCCGTATGTGTTTTGATCCCCTTGGGAGGCAGGTGTGGGGCCAAGCCAGGGTCTCTCCTGGGCAGCAGTGGAGCAGGTTCAGCTCAGTGGCCCCAGCTGTTGTCCCACTGGAGAGATCCCTCTCCCATAATGCTTTCTCATAGCCACCACAGCAAAAACCGTGTTCCTGTAGGGAAAACCCTACAGGCAATGGGAGGACCAGCCTGGGGGCGCCTGCCTCTGCAAGCCCCCTCCCTCTCTGCCCACACAGCACACAGAGGGGAAAGACAGAGTGAGCCAACAGCACTTGGCATGCAGGTTCAGCTTCTTGTATCTTGTAATCTCTAATAAAAGAAAAGTGGCAGTAGGAAGGATGTCCTCCTTGCTCTATGTCTCGTGCTCCTGGAGCAAGGTACCTGGGGCCAGCTTGTGGCTGTGCTCATGGCAGTCACCTTGCAGAGCTTGGAGTGCCAGTAGAGCTGCCAAGCCCAGCCAGGGTCATGCAGTGTCCATGTCCCTTCCAGCACCAGTGTTCCTGGGGGCCACGCTGAAGAGCTCCACAGCACAAGGCTGCGAGATGGGCTGAACAGAGGATCACAGAATGGCTTGGGTTGGAAGGGATCATCTTGTGCCAACCCCACTGCCATGGGCAGGCGCACCTTCCAACATGCTGTCCTGAATATCCTACACAGCCAAGAATGTCAGCCCCCTTGGAAGTGCCTGGAAAGGGCAGCAGGGCTCCCTGGCAGTGGTGAGCAGGGAACGGTGACAGGGTCGTGCTTCCTTGTGTCCAGGACGCTTCCCTCTGCAACATCTCTGACAGGAGCCGAGCACACGACTGGTCAGAACTGCAGTTCCACAGCTCACCAAGCACTCGAGCTGCTCCCATGCACCCAAGTGAATCCAGGAGGGTGGGCTGCGAGAACCAGAAGGGTGCAGCCCCCCACACTCCCTGGGCACCCCCTGCCACCACCAGCACAGCCAGAGCCCTGCGCAAGGAGAGCAGCTGGAGTTGAAAAGGTGACGAGGGCCTTTGGGGACAGCCAGCTGCCTCCAGGACACCCTTTCCTGCACACAGAGAACTCTTCTGAGGTGAAGACACCCTTCCCTCTGCACACAGAACCCTTCTGAGGTGAGGACACCCTTCCCTGCACACACAGAACCCTTCTGAGGTGAGGACACCCTTCCCTGCACACACAGAACCCTTCTGAGGTGACTGTCCGGCCAGAGCCCTGCACACAAAGCCGCTGCTGTGCACACACTGTGGTCAGCTCATAAAGAGCTCCTTGTGCCCCGCCGCCGGCATGGCCACTGGAGCCAGGCTCCTCACAGCTGCTCTGCTGGACGAGGGTGAAAAGCCTCCCCAGGGGCAGCAGAGCCGCGGCCTGGGCTGGGGGGGCCGGCAGTGCTGCGTCACCAAAGCCGCAGCTGGCCCGTGCCGACCGCAGCGACAGGCTGGGATGTGAAGTAGGGAATTACAGGGTAAATATTTATCCCTGAGCATATTCATCCCAGCCAAAATCGGCATCATAAAAAGGGGTTTTGCACAGGTTTTCTTTTACCCTTCAAACCTTCAGGCACAAGGCGACTGGGCTGGTCGCTACCACCCGCCTCACTGACTGCTATTGACAGTGAAAGTTTGCAAAGGTCACTAAAAAGGACATGGAGGTGCTGGAGCATGGCCACAGAAGGGCAACAGAGCTGGGGAAGGGTCTGGAGCACAGGTCTGCTGAGGAGCAGCTGAGGGAGCTGGGAGGGCTCAGCCTGGAGAAAATGAGGCTCAAGGGGGACCTTCTCACTTTCTACAACTCTTTGACAGAACAGTGGAGCCAGGTGGGAATCAGGCTCTTCTCCCAAGTAAAAAGTCATAGGACAAGAGGAAATGGCCTCAAGTTTTGTCAGTAGAGGTTTAAATTGGACATTAGGGAAATTTTCTTCATGGAAAGTGTGGTCAGGCACTGCAACAGGCTGCCCAGGGTAGTGGTGGAATCGTCCCTGGAAGTGTTCAAGAAGTGTTTGGATGTAACACTTTAGGACCTGGTTTAGTGGTGGACATGGATGTGCTGGGTTAATGGTTGGAGTTGATCTCAGAGGTCTATTCCAATCTTACTGTTTTTGTGATTCTATTTTTCCAGCATTCTTGCTGCTTGTCTGGTGATCCAGTGAAGTGAAATGGTCACAGCTCCAAACCTGCCAGAGTTCAGGAAGCATTTGAACAATGCTTTCAGGCACATGTTGTGATTTTTGGGGTAGTCCTGTGCAGGGCCAGGAGTTGGACTCGACGATCCTTGTGGATCCCTTCCAACTCAGGATAATCTATAATTCCATGATCCAGGCATCCCTGGAGTATGTCTTTTTGGGATTACTGATGCCAGACGATACTGGGAGGGTTTCAAATCCATCAAATGCTGTGTTATCCTGGTTGCCCAGGGGTATCCTTTATCCTTCATTGATAAAGCAATCCTTATTTCCATGTCCTTTAGTTTGTTTTACTTAAACACAAACCACTGCAAAGCTTGCTGTAAAATTCCGCAGTGGCTTTAGCTCACAACCAGCCGCTACCGCTGGCTCACCGGGCCTCATCCATACGGAATGCCACCCGTTGGGAGGCTGGGGCGTGGTGAGGGCAGGATTTCCGCGGTGTGAGAGGGGCTGATGCGATGAAAAGCCACGCTCCTTCCCTCCATATCCCCACGGAACGGTCGCGCCCGCCGCGTTTTGCCCCCCGCGCGCCGCCGTAGCCGTTGCCATGGCGACGGGCCCAGCGGCCCGGGGCCCGTGGAGGCGCCGGGAGCTGCCGTGGAGGCCTCAGCCGGGGGCCCCGCGCCCTGCCTGGGCATGAGGCGGGGCCGGGGCCGCTGTCAACCGCTTCTGCGGGGAGAAGGTGAGGGGAGGGAGGTGGTGGAGTGTGGGAGGGCTATACGCGGCTCTCAGCGGAGCGGCTGTCCGGGAACGCGCTCACCCAGCTCGGCCCCTGGTGCCTGCCCGTGCGTCCCGGTGCTGGTGCCTCTCGCTCTGTCTGCCCTGATAGTGACTTCATGCCTTGTTTTTTATATTCAGTGCTTTCTGGAGCTGGGTAGAAAGGCGTGCCGGGCATACACACAGCGGTTTTTGTAACAGGTTGCTAAAAGTGGCGCACAAACAAGTGTTCATCAGCCTAATGAGAAAAGGATTACATGATCAGTAGTAATTTCTCATCAGGGATGAGCCGGTTGCCAGGTAGCAACTTAAATTGTGACTGCAGGCAGATACTGCTAATTACTTCAAAGGCTGAAGTTAGGAATTCTCTATTGCAGCCTGCCTGTTAATAAGACGGTGCTGATGCGCATAAATTACATTGTTTTCTGTTCTTACCCACTCCTTTGCCATGACCCCAGAAGACATCTCCAGCCCTTTGCCTGGGACTGAAGGGCTGTTGGCATACCAAAATCAGAATCACCCTGCACACTCCATCAGCATGTGGTCACTTCCAGCCCTGTGATATCATTCTGGCACTGGAATATTATCAAAAATACCACAAGAGAGCCAGAGACCTCCTCCTTTTCTTCCATCACTCTCCCATGCGTGTTAATCAGATTATTTGAAGTTGATTATCATGTTAGATGTTAATTTCACATCCTCTTTAGTTATTAAATAAGGGTGGGAGTAGTGCAGAGGTACCTTGAGTCAGCTCAGGTCCAGCAGAGCTCCTTTGTGCTGGTTTTGTGATGCTGCCCCGACCTGCTGCCTGGTTTGCTCTCCCTGGTATCTGTTGCACCCACGTTTTCCATGAAGCAGAGCAGCCCAGCTCCTCCTGTGGTTAGAAACTGCTCCTGGCTCCACTACCAGTGAAAAGCAGCAATAATAATCCAACACAAACTGAAAAAAGGAGAAGTCGCTTCTGAGCTCGGAGCTGTTGTGCGGTCAGGAATTGTAAACATTTGGAACTTGCCAGGTTATGTTTCCTAACTCATCTTTGCAGTTAAGTCTTCGTTTCTCCTGCCAGGAGCCCAGACACCATAGGGCAGCTGAATAACCAAGCTGCTTCCTGCATGGATCTCCTGCATACAGAACTTTCTGTTTCATCCCTCTAGCAACAGTCTGCTTTATACCTATATTGTGGAGTAACCCTTGCTTCTTTTTCCATTTTTGTCATTAAGTTATCAGTTCACTTTTTCAGTTTCTAGTCTTTCCACTTCCTTTATTCACAACAAAGGGGTCTCTGTTTCCTTGGATGCTGTGTAGTGCTCAATTGGAGCCCCAGACCACGTGCTGCCATGGGGCTGTGGGCTCTCACCACCCCTCTCTGCACTGCCTGGCAGGGAGATGTGGCAGCTCTGACCAGGTGAAAGCATTTGTTCTGCCATCATCCAGAACAGCATTCTGGCAGGAACACATCCCCAGACCCCAGCATATCATACTGCCTCCAAAATACTCTCTTTGCTCTTTTTACTCCACTTAGGTCTAGACCCATTCAAAGACTGGCAAAAGCTGCAAGTTTCCCTTAGCTGAAAGTTTGGACTGTGGTTGTTTCACACAGACATCAACACTTGCTTTTAGAGTGTGTAATTGTTTTTACCTTTTTGTTCCTGTTGATCACAGATCCCCTGTGCAGAGAGCAGCCTCTCCTCAGATGTCATCATTTTATTCTCTCCAACTTTGCCCTCCTTGGAGCATATCTCCAGCACCAGGGCTCAGTCACAGTACTTCTGTATCACATCTGTTTTGTTTTCCATTTGTGATTTCTGTAGATGAATATCTGCAATAAACCTCATAATAAGATAGCTCCAGAGGATCTGGGCGAAGCTGTCCCTGAGGTGAAGGTCCAGCGTGCTCGCAGAAATGGCTGGAGCTGGCCCCTGCACCTGTTCCAGGTCACTGCCTGGCTGCTGTACCTCTTCTTTGCCCTGGTGGGCTTTGGGATCCTGGTTCCTCTCCTGCCCCGCCACTGGCTGCCTGCTGGCTATATCGTATCCTTTGGTCCAGAGGGGAACAGGGGCTGGAATCAACCAGCACTGGGAGGGGTTTATTATACTTGTTAGGTAGCATAGAAAGCATAGGAGAAAACACCTGAGCCAGAATATCTTTCTGAACTATAGCCATCATCTTGATCTTCTCCTGACTATAAAAACCAGTTATTCTGAGATCCTTGCTTTAGGTCACTGGTGTTCTCCACTAAGGTTACTGCCTTTGCCTCCAATGCTCTTCTGCTGTCTGCTCCTGCCTGTGTGTCTCCTTTGCTTTATATTATTCTTCTACAAGTCTGCTGCAGGGTTTGAGGGAAGTCAGACTAAAAAAGCCCCTCCTGAAACCTCCCTGTGATGGGCAGCCCCACCTCCCTGTGCTGACTGGATGAGTTCTGAAAGGCAGCTTTACATGCTCGTGGTTGTGCAGTGGGTTGCTTGTGATGGCTCACAGGGGATGTTCTCCCTGAGCCCTCTCCTGGCTTTGACAGAAAATCTGGGAGTGACAGACAGGGAGCTGTGGTAGGAACCTCAGAGGAGAGGTCTCTTGTGGGACAGTCTTGAGCAGCAGTTTAATCCACATCTAACAAAGATGGTGAAGGACCTAGAGGAGAAGTGGCTGAGAACACTTGGTTTGTTCAGCCTGGAGCAGCTGGGGAGCAGTCCCAGCACTCCCAGAACTCCCAGTGCCACCTGTACTGTCACCTGTGCCCAGGGAAGGAACTTCCTTAGGGCCAGGCTTTGTTCTGAAGAGATAGGATGTGCACTTATACCATTTATACATCTGATTTACAGATGTCTGTGAGTCTTTGATATGTTTGGGATGATTTTACTTATAATTGTTTTAGTTACACCTGCATGATTTAGGCTTTAATGTAATTGGCTCACAGTGGTCTTACATCTACTTTGTCTATCAAATATCTTCATAATGCAATCTAAATTCATTTTTAATTCAACAGATTAATGTATCCCAATGTTTTACTTCCAGTTAATAAAGCACTAATGTCTCCTTTGTGTAAAAGGCAAATCCCTTCCTGTTCTGCTCCACCAGGCATGAGAGCTCCAGTGAGCTGGACCTCCCAAAGGCCTCCTTTTTTAACTTATTACACTGATCTGTTTTCCATAGGTCTTATGATTGATGATGTGCACATCTGGATGCACATCCAAATCCTGGATCCTGTCTGTAGATTGTATGGGAGCCTACTTTAAAGGGGTGCTCCTCTTCCTTGGGATTCTGACTAAAGAAAAGGAAAGCAAGGTGATCAATACTACTTCCTTGATGTGACTTTGTTTTTCTTGAAAGTTTGCTCTGTGAAAGAACATGTGCACGGCCTTAACCACTCTCCTTTCCAAGGAGTCTGTATGGACTAAGAAACACGGACCTATGTCAGCAGTCTGTATGTGGGGTCAGATTCTGGTAAGTAGAGGTAACTTACAGAAACTCCCTGTGCTAGGAAGGACGTTTCTGTGAGGCAGAGAAGTACATAATAAGGAGGGATGTTCCTGTAGATTTAATTACCATTTCTGAGAGGATGTTTATTACAAGGCAAACATCTCTGTCAATAAAGCTCAGATTAATATGCTGCGATCAATTATGTAGCAATGCCTAATTCTCAGCCATATACTTCTCATCTGTGTGGCCTTTTTGTATTAAGGACTAAAAGATACATGTTAAATCCTTAACTGTGTGCTTCAGTGTCCAGGAGTGTGTTTTATCTACCATTTAGTTGTTCATCTTACTGCAGTCTCCATTGATCCTGCGGATGCAAACGTGCGAGAAAAAAACTACCTGGGGCCTCTGGCCACCTTCAACCGTAACCAGCACGCTCATGTCATTGAGAACCACCACTGCCATGTCTGTGATGTCGATGTGTAAGTATCTTCTCTTTCCTTTCTGCTGCTCTGTCTTCTTCACCATGACACTTCACCATTCGTCGTTAATGTCAGAGTGTAAGGTTGAAATTAAGCCCCTGAAGCGCTGTAGTGCAAGTTAAGCTTCATCCTGTGGCAGGCTTCAGGTGGTTGTGTAGGGGCCTTCTGTCAAATGTGCACAGGGTTCTGTGTTTTATTTCGTTGCTCATGTTCTGTGGAGAGGGCTGTAGTGTTCCATGTTCCCTGGGTGTTGGTGTTTGACCTAGCAGTGTGTAACTAGTGTGTGTGTGTGCTTGTTTCTGGCTGGATGCTGAACAGTAGCAGGAAGTGCTTGGAGGGCAAGCATTAAGATCAAGCTCTGTAGAACTGCTGAAGGGACTCAAAAAGAGTTCAGCAATCTCCAAATTAAAAATGAGGCAGTGCACTGAAAGGCAGATTTCATAGTGTTTGGGACTGTGGTCCAGCTATGGCAGGAACATGTGGGAGCTGAAGTATTCCTGATGCAGATTTTCTCACTATTATCAAGATCTGTACTGCTGTATCCTCCTGTGTTTATGGCACTGGAAAGTCATGGTATAGACCTGGCATTGCCACACTAATGCCACCCTTTCTTTGGCAGGGGTGCCAAGTCAAAGCACTGTGGAACTTGCAACAAGTGTGTGTGTGGCTTTGATCATCACTGCAAATGGCTCAACAACTGTGTTGGAGAGAGGAATTACTGGTAAGAGCTTGGCATTGTGACAGAAGCAAAACACTGCATCAATAATGTGCCTCCTTCTCTTTCCAGAGTTCTCCTGTATCTCAATCCAATCTGTACTTAGCCACACAGAACCACTTTTCTTTTATCCCCTGGCTGAATAAAATCAGTCGTGAGAAAATTAGATGGAAAATACGATCATAGCCTTGACAGTCAAATAACCAGGGATAAAATTCCTACACTTAGAACGTTGAGCTGAACATCTGTGAGTGAAAACAGAGAACATGCTCTTATTATTTGGTATTAGGAAAAGCTCACAGGATGTTAATTGGGTGTCTTTAGTGCTTCTGAGAGATGGAGCAGGATTAGAACCATGATGGTGCTGTTCCAATCTGAGACAACCTGCATCCAGATCAAGTGCTTTCCCTAGAAGACTTGCCAGCTGGCAGGAGTCACAGCAGCATATAGGGACCTCTAATGCATGCCAGGTTTCAGATTAGAATGAGGAGACTATCACTGATGCTTCTCAGTTTGCTTTCCTGAACTAAAACCCTGTGGAAAGCAAAGTGGTGTTGTTGCTGGGTGCCATGTTACATTGCCTTCAGGTTTTGTGCAGGGAGCTCTTTGTCTGTCCTAGATATCCTTGACTGTTTTGTAACCATGGTTGCACTAAAGGGTCACAGTTTAGTCCCTCAGGGTAGCAAAAAAATAAGTAAAGCTGTTCACCAGTATCTATCATAAGTGTAAGGAGGCATGACAGTAATTTGAGATAGCTGTCTCTATCTCCATCTTTATTAGAGGCTGGGATATTGAATTGTATGTGTGGTGTTATTGAAGCCACTGAGGCCTCTCTCTTTGTTGCAGGCTCTTTCTGAATAGTGTGCTGTCTGCCATCCTGGGCCTGGGCCTTCTGCTGCTTGTTGCTTTCTACGTCTTTGTGGAGTTCTTCGTGGACCCCGCGGTGCTCCGCTCCGACCAGCACTTCGATGGTACAGCAGTGCTTCAGATGAGCATCCTGTCAATCAGCCAGCATTTCTCAGTGAGGGTTTGGGTTCTGTGAGCTCTTCCACTGAGGAGGGATTCCATTCCTTACTCCTTCAATGTTACATTTCCATTACAGTATCTCTGCTCAGGTGGATGGAATGGCTTTCCTGACAGAGCTAACTGCTCTTCCTAAAGGCCCTGAAAGCACCAGATTTCTTAGGCCTCCAGTGCACAATGAGTCTGCAGCTACTCTTGAATTAACAAGATTTCCAGCTGTAAAGTTTAGTTAGAGATATTTCATACCTGGACTATCTAGTTACCTCCAGTTCTCTTTGTTTTACAGCTCTAAGGAACCACATGGACCGCTGGTTTGTGTTTCTTCCTGCATCTCCTGTTGAGACTCGGGCACCTGCCATTTTGGTCACAGCTGGGATTTTTATTCTTCTGAGCCTCGTGACCATGATCCTACTTGGCCACCTCTTGACCTTTCACATCTATCTCTGTAAGTGTTTTGTTCCTGTCATCACCCCCCATCTCATTTTCACTTAGCTGCTACTCATCCTGCATTCATTGTGTGTTCACCCGTGTCACTAACATACACACATTGTGCAAGGTTGCCATTGAAAAGGTACAAAATTGGGGTTTAACATTATATTTCTGAGTTCCCCCCAGTACCAGGTAGGCTTATCAGTGCATGTGTAATGTGGGGCTTGCCTTGGGCCTGTGCAGTCGTTTAAGCTCTGTTATCCTGAAACTGAAAGCACATGGGAGAGTATTGGAGAGGCCAGGTGAGATGAACTGGTCAATCCCAGCTCAGTACCAGAGATGGCAGATTCAGGCTGACTCCACATATGGGCTTTGTGAGTCTCCTCCCCGTGCTCCCCAGTACTTCTTTTGTGTGAGAGACCCTGTTTCTCCCTTATCCCAGATGTACTGAGCTACAGTTCTGATGGGAGCACTGACATCCAGATGAAAGTCCCTGTATGAAAGTTGTACCATATTGACACAAGAAGACTTGTGGAATTCAGAGAAAGGCTTGCAGAAAAGCTCCTCTTTAGATCTACTGCTTGTTGCCCTGTCAAGAAAGGGTATTTATGTTTGTTTATGTACGGATGGGTATCAAAAACCTTTTTTCAGCCATCATCTAAAATTAAGCTTTTTTGGCTGCTGCTGAAAGTCATGATAGGGAAAGATCTTACACTTGCAGTCGTTGGTGGTGCCAGAACTAGGGAAGAAGGGATGTGGTGGAAGAGAAGTGAGGACAGTGGTTACAGAGGATCCTTGGATGGATTTTCAGGTTCTCAGTTGTCAGAGCTGCAGATGCCAACACAAACTAGGTCAGCACAACCCAGCACAGCTCCAGAAGCAAGACAGTGGCACTGCTGAAGTGTAGTGTTGATGGGTGAGTGTTCCTCAGCTGGCACGGGGTGCAGGCACTGGGGGCACTGACCACCTTTTTCCATCTAGAGCCTCTTTGAGCTTGACTTAAATTTGGTCACACTGTGATTCTACTTTCTTGGCAGAATTGACAGTTGCCTTTTCTGGGTTGATGGCAGTGCCTGGAGATTTGGAAGGTCGATCTAGCACTGTAGAAAGACAAAAAGCATAACAAAACTGGGAGCACTCCAAGAAGGTTTCTTCTGGATTAAAAAGGATTATTCTGTTCAGTCCCGAGTGTTATTTATCCTGTCCTTGTGAGAGCTTCCACAAGAGGGTGCTCCCCGCCCAGGACAGCGACCAGCTTTCTCTGTCAGACAGAAACCTCTGTGTGTGCCACTAGTTCTGCTCTGGGTTTGGGGATTTTTTGTTGCTCTTGTCTTGGGGTAATTCTTTATCCTCTTTCAGAATAAATTTTGAGCCAAATTAACTTTTACTTTTGGCTCATTTTAAAATCATTATTACTTATGTGGAAACAGAATTTAATTATTGTTAATTTTTGTTAATGTTTTATTACATTATAATCTGCTGCCCTGATGAACCTGGTCCCAGCTGTGCAGAATGTAGTGTGTTTAAAGAAGCTTGCTTTAAAGGGGGGGTGTTACCATACTGACACCTATATTGTGTGCTACATGCACTGCACTTACAACTGCATTTTCACTTACAACTGGGTTGTACTGGTTTCAAACTGGTTTAAACTCCTCTTATTTCATACCTATAATTGTCAACAGTCTCCTCTGAATGATTTAAGGTAGACAGGATTGCAGTGAAATGTCTGTGCTCTTGGGACTAGAGATACAGTTTACTAATTTAAATGTAATTACTGTTGGTAAGTATTCCTTCAAATACCTTTTTGGTTTTAAATAATTAAATTACAGAAATTAAATAGCACCCCTGTGAGTGGTACTGCCCTTAGGCTTCTTAGGAAAAAAAATGGCCTAAGTCAGGTATGACTATGAAAATTTAGTATCTATTTTTATTACAAGCACAGTAAAAATTTCAGAGTTACTCTCCTGATTTTAATTACTCACTGCAATAACTCAAAAGGAAGGAAGCAGGTTAATCTCAGAGTAGTAGGTCCATGTATTCAAAATTACTAGTCTTGATCCAGACTCAGTTCTAGAGGCATTTGGTGAAGCATGGCACTTCAGAAGCTTGGAGGGGGAATTGTTTTTCTTCAATACCGAGAGGCTGATAGCAGAATAAAATGAAAAAAATAATAGAGAATGTAGGAAAGGTATGGGGTTATTCACAGGCTCTGATTTTATGTTGCATGTTATGTGCTGAGTGTTACCTGGCCAAAAAATACAATATTTTAACTAAATAGCTCTATTAAAATATTTTCAAACTTACACTGTAAGTATTCTGAAACCAGTGAACTCTAAATTGAAAATGGTTGATAGCTCATTGCTTATGAAGCAATATTCTGTTTCTCAAAGAAAGCAAAGGGTGCCATTCTAGGAGCACTTGCCAGCACCCTGCACTGTCCCTGTTAAGTAATCACTTGGCTGCAGACTCACATTCATCTCTAT
This sequence comes from Climacteris rufus, assembly GCA_013398175.1. Lineage (NCBI taxonomy): Eukaryota > Metazoa > Chordata > Aves > Passeriformes > Climacteridae > Climacteris > Climacteris rufus. The sequence goes on from VZRZ01008635.1 coordinate 50,442, forward strand.
GTTCTGTCTTCCTGGCCAAATGGATCCTGAATTTTTATTTCTTCATAAGGTGATTGCTTTAGCAGAGGGGCACCTTCTCCTCTGCTCTCCACTGCTTCTCTGTGAAGTAGTCCTGTGTTCAGGGCATGGGTTTGAGAGGTAAGATATCACTGATACAAATGTCTTCAGCAGAAGAAGGATTTTAGTCCAGATATCCCACATCCATCTGCTTTAACTGCTGTGCTTTTATAAAAAGGAGGAAAGACTACCAGGCTGTGCACTAAAACCCTTCAGCTTCCATTTCTGGGAGTTGTTCTTTAAAAATACCATAACAAGGTTATCCTGGGAGGAATGTCTGAGTGTTGGATCCTTGTAAGATTTTGGGTCTCATGAAGAAACTAAACTGCTCAGAAATGTCACATTTTTGGGTCATCCATGGAAGCAGATGTGTTTGCATGGGGGACCTGGAGAGCACATAAACTCAGGGACATGTGAACTCTGGGCACACCTGTTTGGCACAAGGCAGGCTGTGCATTTGATGCTCACTGGTTTGCACATCAAATGTCTCAGTCACTACAGGACACACTGACCTGCTCAATTTATTTTCTCCATTAGCACCACATAACTTCTACTTGCTCACTGAGCTTTCTGTTCAGTGCAGATTTTACCCCTGTTGGGCATGAATAATGGATTTGCTCTGAAATGAGCTGAACAAATTATTACAGTATAGAAGGCTGTACCATTCCATGAGACTTTAGAATAGCAGGACTTTAGAAAGCATTGTGATGGTGACAATAAAGGATATAAGAGGTGCAGTGCATAGGTACTTTTGGCTTACAGTATCAGTCTTTTCATGTTTATGGTTACTATTTGACTGTATGGTTATCCAGCTTGTTTGTATGAGTGCAGTCAGGGAGTGGCCTTTCCTGTGCTGACAGGTCTCTTTCTTTCCTCCCAGTGTGGCACAAGCTGACTACCTACGAGTACATCCTGCAGCAGAGGCCCCAGCAGCAGCTGGACAAGGTACACAAGCAACAGGAGTCTTGTTCCTCCCAAGGGAGACCCAGTCAGGTACTCATCCTGCTTTCAGTCCTTTCCTCAAAAACAGCCTCACTTGTGCACAGTGTAAAGTTTGCTTCACTCTCTGGAGCTCCATATTTTCAAGGCAGTTGCTAGAGATAAGACTTCAGAGGTACTTTGATGGAGTTGAGTAGGATGTGAGAGAGTACAAGGCCTGTAATTCCATGAACACTTTAGGTGTAAGCAAGTACTGCTTTCAAAGGGATCAATCCCACCCACTCTCTTCCTCCACCACTTGTTTTGGGCCCTGCATTCTCTCTCATTTCTTCTGCCAGCACAGCTGTTCATTAGAACAGGGTGGGGGAACTCATCTAAGTAACAATAAACTTTATTAAAAAAATAGTAGAGCTGGCCCAGCTCCCTCCCATTCGGTTCACCAAGCAGTCACATAATGCCTGGCTCAGCACAAATGAGGGTGACTGAAGAGTGGGAAGAAGCCTGTCCCTGAAGAGGACAGGACCATCTGTTTGGGTGGCACTGCACATCTTGGGGGCTTGTGTCATGACTACAGATGGGACAGGCTCTAAGGCTGCAGAAACTTTGGCTAATCACTGAGCAGCTAATAATACCAATAATTGCACCATCTTGAAAGTGAAAAGGACACCAGTTGTTCAGAAGTGACCCAGATATCTGCTTTGCTTTGAACTTAGTCTGCATAATGATAAGGGTCCTTGTTACTACCATGATGTTGACCTATATCTCTGTAAAAAGAGCTCTTAAATGCTGCTACACACTGCAGAGGCAGATATATTGGGCTCTGAATTGAGAGATCCAGTGTGATTTATTTTGCTGCAAGGCAAAATAAATTATTGGATTAAGTCAAATTTTGACTGGATACATTCTGTACTGAACTAGAAACTTCCAGAAATTCTTCCTAGTCTAAATTATTCAGTGATTCTCAATCATGTGTAACTTTTCATTTTATGCAAGTAAGTTATCTACTGTGCAACCAGTTTTATATTTCATAAGAAATTAATTAAATCCAAGCTTCATCCAAGTATTTTGTGTTGAGATACTGGGATCTCTCTGGATTCATCCATAGCTCTTTCCTATCAAAGCAAAAGGGAAAGTGAACTCATTTCAGTTTGTGTAATATGAAGTCCCTAGCTTTTCATATATATTTTGTACTGTTTTGGAAAAGTTGAACTTTTAGTTGAAACAGAGGTTTCCATGACAACAAAAATATTTGGCACTTTGTTTCATAGAGCTTTGCTTACTATGAAAATTAAAACGATAATAAAGCATTAGCTTTAATCATCTAGTTACTGAATTTTAGTTGATACTGAAAATGTATTGGAACAGGGGTGGACTTCATGTGTGTGTGCACATTTGGGATGCTGGCATTCAGTGATGTTCTCCTGTCTGCACTGGTTCTTATCTAAAGATGTGTGAATATGGTTAATTTGAAGCAGCAAGCCTGGAAGGAGCAGGGTGAAAAGCAGTTTGGTGTTTCAGGACTGCAGTTAGTACCTTGGGGAACAAGAAAGACTGGATGATGCCCAGTAACATTGTTAAGAAAAATGTTAACCCACCAGATTTTCCTTGTTTCTTACATAGCAACCAGAGATAAACACAAACAAATAGATTGGAGTAGGAGGACACCAAGTGACTTGCCTTTTGTAAGCTGTGTTGAATACAGCCTTCTTTAGCTTGAACACTGCAACCCTTTGTAATTGATCCAACATGTTGTAAGCATAAAATGGAAATCATCCTCTTCCCACTTTTGTCTCAACTGTTCATTCATTTTAGGGACTAAGAAGAAACATGCATTTCCCCTTTAATCCTTGTTTTTGAGCCTTATTCAAGCTTGGGTGTTGGTTTTGGCCTCAGTTTTCCATGTTGGTCTGTGGTTAAGTCTTCAGCTATGTTCAGGTTAAAGGATTCTTGTTCAGGTTAAAGGATTCTTGTTCAGGTTAAAGGATTCTTCTGTACTTGTAGGATCCACAAAGTAAAAGCCCTAATTTTGCACATTTAAGTAGTTCAGATATCACAAAAGATGCAAACCATTGAGCTTTTGCCTCTATTACCATACCTAAAGCAGGATGTGCAAGTAACCATTTTTTTCTGTAGTCAGCTGCAGTCCAAAGAAATATAAACTAAACCAAATCCAATGTTTAAATGCATAATTGGATTCATGCCAGGGAACTGGCTTTCATACGGGGCCAGCTGGGATGTGATTCTTCTCACATTCCTAAAGCTTTGAACTTGCTTTGGACGGTGATTCAGGTTGGTGAGGTTTGATTTTAAACAATAAACAGAGATGTTGCTCAGCTTCCCTTACATTTTCTGTGTTGTTCCTTTCTTCCAATGTTGGCAGAAGATGAACTTAGTCTTAACTCTCAGCCTCAACACTTGCAACAGACCCACTTGCCTTGGGACAAGAACACTTTTTTCCTGTTCAATTCTGCCTCCCCTGCAGCCAGACAGCACTTCAGGGCACTTGCTGTCACTGAAGGGGTTGATAAGGGCAGCTGCAGTGAACAAGGGAGCTGAATCCATCCTGAGCTTGCAACCATGGACCTTGGGGAGGTCACAGCTGGAGTTTGGTCACAGTTTGGAGTTTGGTTTGCTGCATCCTGACAGCCCAGCTGCAAAGGGTGGCTTGTCTTGGTGCTGCAGTGGAAGGATGCTGACTGTCCTGCTAATGCCTGGGAGCAGAGGGAGGCTTGAACTCTGTGCTGTGGCTGCAGTTTGTGTCACACTGTGAGAGAACATTGTATTTTCTACCAATTGAGTCTCATTTGTTTTCATAGTCAGCTCTAATGCTTTACTTTCATTCTGTGGCTGCTGTGGTTCTACATTATTTATAGAAGGCTGAAATGAACAAAATGGATTTTAAAAGGCTCTTTCATTCCCTGCTTGGAAAGAAATCGTCCATGTTATTCTCAAGATGAATCATTTATTAAGCTCCCTTGAAATGCCAGTCCTGCAGTCCTGTTTGTGTGCTGTGGACATTGAGTCCTGATTGTTTTCAGTTGCTCTGTGCAGTGGGATGTCTCCTGCTGCAGTTCATTTCAGCCAAAACCTCTGAAAAGACCTGCATCTCCTGCCTGTACACTTACAGTGACACAAGATCTGCCTGGTCTCCCTCCCTTGTGACTCAGGTGCATGAGGCCTGAATGTAAATCTTGACTGTAAATGTCCCCAGGGAGATTTGAGGAGACATTTGTGTACACTTTGTGCACACTTTGTGCTCAGTTGATGAGGAGTGATGAGAGGCAGTGAGTTACAAGTTCTCATTGAAATACATGTAGTAAATTTCTGCAGATTATTAATCTTGTACTTGGATAAATTTTTAAATCAGAAAGTCATGTTTGTGACTGCTAAACCAATTCCCTTCAAATTTTATGTTACCACCTATAAAACAGCTGAAACTTCCTCTCCACCTCTTTTTCTTTTTTTTCATGTGGAGCATGTTAACAAAATGCAGCATCTCTGAAATCTTTCCAATTTGGCAACTCTCTTATCTAACCATTACACAAGTACTGAGACTCCAGATATTGATGCCAAGATGTTCAAAAGCAACTAATAATTTTGGAGATACTTCCTCTGCATGGGAAGAAGGCTGGGCAGAGGGGGTCAGACCAGTGTGGGCAGAGGGGTTCAGAGCAGTGTGCTGGCTCTGATGCTGGCAGCTCTGGCTGCTAAAACAGAGTGCACAAGTTGTGGTACCCAGTACCCTCTCCTACTGTGTGTTGGTGGCTTCTGGAGCACAGAGCTGCAAACAGCTTTGTATCTGTTGGGTTCTCACGTGAACTTTTGTCACTTCCTGATCAGGACCTGCAGGACGCCATGGCAGTGAGTGCTGCAGCTATTTCCATGCAGCCTTTCTTCTGTTTCTTTTGGAACTTCTCCCTGATTTTTTTTCATTTGATGCTCTCTAAATGTTGTGTTAGAGAGGTGGTAAACAATGATTCCCCTTTTGTTTTCTCCACTCATATCTGCCCTGAGTATTTGCTCCCCTGACTGAAGAGCCCTGACCCATCAGATGTTTCTTGTACAGAAACTGCTGTGTCCCTTTTATTAGTCCTGTCCTGTTCTCTGTACCTTCTTCCTGGTCTTCTCTGGGGAGAGATGCTGGAACATTGTAAAGAATCCAGTGTCCAGGCTGTCATTGAATTTATTCAGTAATATGAAAATATTTTCTATTTTTTTATTTGCCTTTCCTTTTTACTCCTAACATTTGAAATTATTTTGTGGCTGCCACTGAATGTGCAGCTCCGTTGATTCTTTTCTGTTTCAGAGATTGTTGTTTTGTATATGAAGTTTACACTCCTTTTCCCATGTGCTTCACTTTCCATCCTTACCTCTAGCAATATTGATTTTTATGTGCCATTTTACCACCCTGTAACTCAATATTGCAAAGATCTTCTGCAGCTATTTGTGGCTGGCTTTCATTTTTAATGTCTTACATCAGGGAGTGTCTTCACCAGGCTTCTCACTGCTCTGCTCTTTTGTTGATTGCTTATGACTCTGTTGAAGTACAGAGGCCCTGGATCTCTCAGGAACCCTTTTGTGGGATGTCCAACTTTGACTTCATTTTCTCAAATTTGCTGATCAGGCTGTTCAGAAAAATAGGTCTTCATGAGCTTGTTTAAGCTATTTTTGAAGCTAATGCCTATCACATTTTAAATCCCTCCATCTTAACCTAAAAGTTACTTTAAAATGCTTAAGAAGAAGTTGTCTTGCTGGTTGTTCAAGTTTAAGAGCAGCTGATAAGTAGTATCAAGGTTCTTCTGAGCATGGTTTATCCTTTTGGGGCTTCATACCCTGCATCTCTTGGTGCTCTGACCATCTTAACTGAGTGTTTTAGAGGGAGAACCAGAGTCCTTTTCTGTAATGCAGGAGGCGTTATTAGGCAAATTAGGAGGCTTGTTCTTCTAAGTTTCTGAAAATACGCAATTTTCAAGTTCAGCTGTCATTACCCTGAGTTCATCTATAGCTGAGGCAAATAATCAATATAGAACATTCTTTTTTAAAAAAATCAGCAGGTGTTAGCCATCCAGGATCACACAAGAAACACAAAACACTCTGTTTTTCCTGTATGTTGCATGCTTCCCTCTCCCTCACCTCCATTTTGCATTTAAAAGACATTTTTGCATTCACTGTGTAGCTCCCCAGATTGAACTGTGTAACTAATGGAAGCTTAAGTGATATTTTGAATGTGTTCCCAAGAAATGACTAAGCTGATCCCTTTAAGTGTGATTTGTTTTGAGTCACATGAAATCCTGGCTGGACTAAATGAATGAATTAAGGACTTCTAATTGTGTCAATCTTGGTTTTCCATCTTCTTAAGCAGCATATTCCTGCTGTGCTACCTGTGAGGACAAAAAATGTCTGGCATGAGGAGAAAGAAGACATCTGTAATGAAAATCCCTCTTCTCCCCTCTGTGTTCATATTAATATGACAATGTTTTTCGTTTTTTTTTCCAGGAAACAGACTTATTGTCAGGTAATCCTGGCTATACAGACCCTGGAATACAAGTAGAGGAATTCTCAACAGTAACTTCAGGAAAAAGGTGAGAAAGTTGTGGATAAGATTCTCCCAGCAGCATGTAAGGTGAATGGGAAATTGTCATCAAGGTCACTGCTGGGCCCTAAGACAAAGGTACTTAGGAGGATAGGGAACACCAGTGTTTGGAGCAAGGCATGGTGAAATCTTTGAGTTGCAGGAGGGTAAATACCTGCAGGAATACTTGCCTTCCCTCCCCTGGGAAAATATAATTCCTAGAATACTTGGTTTAGGCTGTTTTATATTAAATATTTTATATTAAACTGGTTTCTATTAATTGTTTTATATTAAAATTACTTTAAAGCTGCCTGAGTTGCCCCATAACTCCTGTATTGAGTTACATGGTTTCAGGTTGCTGAGAGATGCATCACAGCAGTTATAACACAGGCAAGCACTCGGGGGAAAACAGGATCCTTGTCTCTTCATTAATCCTTGCCTGTTAACTTGGGTCCCTGGGGATTTTTCATCTTATGTTGCACAACTGTGCAGGAAAAGTTCCCCTGCAGTTTTGCTGGGAATGCTGTGTAAGACCAGGAAGGCTGCAGCCAGGCAAGCAAAGAGGGCATCAGAGCTATGTTCTGTCTTAGGGAATCACCTTGTGTGTCTGCTGTGTCTTTCAGCTTTCCAAAGCTCTATGTCCACAACCAAGAAGGTGACTCCAAGCAGAGCTCATCCCCTGACCCTCCATCTCTTCACTCTGCAGCCTCTTCCCAGGTAAGCAGGACTTGCCACACACCCAACCTGCTGCTGACAACCCACCCAGGTGCCCAGGCACGCTGGCTCTAGAGCAGGTAAAAGTAAAGGTACCTGCACACAGAGAGTCACTGTGCAGATTGTGTGTGTATGTTCAGCAAATACCTGTTCTCTATCACTGCTTCCCAGTAACTCAGTCTGAAACTCTAAAATATTCTTGGACTTTGGTTATACTTAGTGCTTATTATTCAAAGTAGGAAGAATTAAAAAGAGGTAGCAAGTAAAAAAAATTGTCTCTTTACTTTGGCCTGGTGAAGTGACTTCTCTTCTCTTGGGCCACTTGCTTTCACAGCAGCAGAAGAAAAGAAGAAAGAAGATGCACAAAGCTTCTTCCTCAGCAATGGACAGAGGATCTGAAGCACATGCTACACCTCAGCCCCCCTGCCCAGATCCCCAGCCAGGTGAGGGTGCACCAGTCAGCTTCTCTGCTGCATTTTGCATAAGCCTATGTATGATTTGCATTAACACTAGTGGATCAGCCACAGCAGAGTTCCTGGGCTTATTGATGTCTTTGTGGGGCTGAGAGATCTCTCCCTCCTTAAGCTTCCTTCTCCCTTTATTTCCATCTGCAGAGTTCCCAGCCACAGCTGCTACCACCTCACCTTCCCACAGCCTTCACCTCTTAGTGCCAGCTTGTCCTGTGAGAGCTGCTGTGCCCCCCAGCAGCACGGGCCTCACCCAGGCAGCAGGACCCCCAGCTGACTATCACTCACAGTCTGCTGAGTCCATGGATGAGATCCCTGTGGCTCACACTCGCCTTGGGAGCACAGTCCTTCAAGGGCCTCCTAAGAATAACTCAAGCAACTCTCAACCTTGTCCCTTGTCCACAGACAATCCCAGAGGAGTCAGGAGGAAGAATCTGTATTCTGAGCACAAGGGAAAAAGGAGAAGCTGCCAGCAGGGCCGACGTGTGGAACGAGACCTGGAACTTTTTTCCAAGATTCCTGCTGTGTTTGTAAGTAAGAGCAGTGGAGAACCTCTTGTCCCTCAGCCCCAGCCCAGTGAGAGCACATCCGAGCCTGACCACAGAAAATGCACCAGCCAGCAGCACGTGGGCACACCTGATCCATGCTCACAGGACATAAGGACAAGCACCACAGCGGCCTAGGATCAGCCTTGCAAAGCCTGGCCTTTGGGAACAGCACTGGTGCTGTGCAAAGGCCTAAGGGACTCACCCCTCACTGTGCACGTGCTGTCAGGCTGCAGTGGGACACTTCTCATCCTCAACCAAAGGCAAGAGGCAGCAAGGGGGCAAACCTGAGGGAGACTTGTTGCTTGAGAGAGCTCGAGTGCTTTCCCTGGGAAAGGGCTGACCTCTCCTGGCCCTCTGCACACTGGTACTGCAGTAACTTCCCAGTGTGTGGGGAGAACAAGGCTGCACCTCTGTCATTCCCTGCACCCTGAAAGCTGTCTTTCCCATCTGCTTTCACCCTGTCAGTCTTTGGATCATGCTCAGGGGCTTCAGCAGGTGGTCAGGGAGTAACCTCAGGATTGCCCCACCCCGATACCGCTTTCCACTGTGCACCCTCAAGCCAAACCCACCACCAGCATGTTCTCTGTAAGGCAGTGCAGTGTGACCTGCTCCCCCTTCCCAGCAGCCTGGGCTGCCCCACAGTGCATCATTCTCATCAGAAGCTTGGGGATACAGCAGATCCTGAAGCCTTTCCATTTCCTGGGCTGCCAGATCTGCATTAGTCCCCAGCCAAGCTTGGAGTGTGTGTAGTGCAGAGATCCCACAGCAGACAGTGGGGCACAGAGCCAATGCCTCGAGGCACAGCACCCTGTGCTGAGATGAGCAGCAGAGAGCTGCCTGGGCTGCTGTCCTACAGCTCCTGGGCTCTCCCTGCCCTCTTGGCTTCCTCAGGCAGCATGCCCTGTCCCAGATTCCTGGCTGAGTGCTGAGGCTGGGCTTCCAGCAAGCCCAGATGTGCCTAGCAGCCAGCTAATCCCAGAGCCTGGAAGAGCAGCTGCACACACATCAGCACGAGCTTTGCCACCAGCGTGGCCGTGTCTGACAGGATTTGGCACAGCCCTGAGCAGCAGCACTGGCATGGCCCAGTGCACCATTTCCAGACAGGTCCCCAGCACAGCACACTGCTGGTGCTGTGAACAAACAGGTGCACCAGCAGAGAAAAGGAAGCCAAGGGAGTCTTCATCACCCTTTCAAATGTTTTGATGCGGGGAAGGCACAACTGAGCCTTTCTCTGGACTATGGTGGGTGTGGGTTAGGGAAGGACAGGACAAAGCAGGATGCTGTGAGAGTCAAGCTAAGCTGTTCTCCCCTCACCTAGCTCAGTCTGTGAATTTTCCTTGGAAATGGGTCAGAGCAGGACAGGGGATCTGGGGACAAAGGCTCTTTGGGCACAGCCAGCACAGGGTAGGCAGGCTGGACTCCCAGCCTTGATGGGAGAGACTAGCCCTGCAGAAAGACTTGGGGGTGTTTTAAAGGGCTGCCTTACCACTCTTCTCTGTTGTCTGATCTTTGTCTCCTGAAAGAACTGGGATGAGGAGTTTTGAGTCTTCATCAAATTATGTGATCTGTTGATGAGAAAAAGTGAAGTCTCATGTAGCTGTTGAATCATTTTGTCTCAGTTTGCAGGAAGGGCTGGCCTGTGGCCATGCTCCTTGCAGCTTCCCTGGCTGCAGTGGCCAGTGGTAGCTGCTGGCAGGGTGACCCTCTGGAAAAGCAGGTGAGTGTGTCTGGCCTTTGTGGAACTGCAGAAGTGGCACTGGGTGTCTGCAGAGACCAGGGCATTGCTCTCCAGTGGGTCCCAGTTAGACAAAGCCCTTCCAGTTGTTTCTGCTCATGTCCACTGTCGTCCAAGGAAGCTACACCCTGCAGCAATGCTGGGCTCAGGGTTTTCCAAGGCCAGCTGTCCCCCCACAAGAAGGTATTGGTCATTCCTCTGCAGCAGGTGCCCCTGAGCAGACCATGTGTGTTTTCTTACTCTTTGTCCATGCAGAACCAGTCCCAAAATCATGTACAGAGCTCTTTAGTAGCTCTGGCCACAATAAAATTTTCTATGCTCTTTGCTAAATAGTTTCCTCCTTCTTTTGCAACCATTACTGATCTGCCCAGTCAATGGCCCTCAGGCTGTTTGGTGCACTTCTCCCTGAGCCTCTGAAGTCCATAATTAGTGTGGGAGTGACAGCAGTCTCCTCTCCATAGGCCTTTTGGGTGTTAGATGGGACTGCTTTACTTGACGGGTAGGGATCAGGCCACCTTCTGCTGGAGCTGTGTAACCCAGCCTGGTATCTGTGCTGGAGCAGGCTGAGCACCAGAGGGAGGAGGCCAGGCCAGCTCTGCATCATGCTGCAGAAAGGCTGCTGTGCCCTTTGGGCTCAGGGGAGATGGGTCTATCAGATGTCCAGGGAAAGAAAGATGAGGCATGTCCTGAGTTGACAGGTTTTTTGTTCAAGATGGGAGGGAAGGGGACGTTCTGCAGTCTTCTGGGACATGGCCCTCTCTGGGGAGGCAGGAGCTCACCCTGAGGTTCAGCATTTAGTCCTCCTCCTCTTCCCAGGCTGTGCTCACCTGCCCACTGACCTTCTGAGAGGGGCCCTGTCAGGCACTGACACCCAGCTGAGAAGGGTCTCTGCCCCCAGAGCCCCATGAGCTGCTGGCGTGTGCTGGTTCTGCCCAGCCCTGCAGGTTTCTCCACAAGGTGTGGTAGCCCACACTTTTTGTTGAAGGCCAACAGGATGCCCTGTGGACCCTGGGCAGGGGAAGATGCTGCCTTCAGCTGGAACATTTGCTCCACTCTGCTGAGTAACTCAAGGCTGCCAAACATGCAAGGCCACGTGGTGGTTGAAACTGCCTGGGGTTTATGTTTTTGCCACAACTACATCAAAGGAGCCCTGCTGAAGATGCACAACAGGCACCCAAGAGGGAAAATGGTGAGGCTGAGATGGTTTTAAGTCCTGGATCTCCTTTCCAACCTCGCTTCTGTCCTCTTGGGACTTTAATGCTGATACCCTATGGGTTCAGGTGCTGATGGCATTTCTGCTGCTCTGCATGAGCAAGATCCAAAGCAGACCTGTGGCAGCCTGCAAGAGGAAAGAGTCACATGAGGGTGCTGCTGCAGAGTCCAGTGTGTGGGCAGAGTGGTCCTGGGCTCAACACCAGAGGATTGCAATGACCACGAGCTACAGCCCAAGACCATCAGAGAGCTGGGCTAAGGTCCTGACAGCAAAAGTCCTGACACCTCAACTCCCCATCAGTGCAGCCACTTTGAGGTCTGACATCCCTGAGCACCTTCTCCAGCACTAAATACAAGGGTTTTGCCAGAGCAGGAACTCTCCCGTCAGCAGGAGGCAGTGCCCTGGACAAGCCGTTTCCACCACCGTGGCTTTTTATTGGGAAGAAGCAATGATGTGGAGGATGACAGCTTTCCACAGTCCCCTAAAATCATAAGTCACAGTCCCTGGCCACCATCTGGCAGCTGTGCCAGGCCCCGCAGTGCCTGCTCTAAGCCTCCGCCTTGGCATGGACACACATCCTGCTCACTTTCATCTTTGAGCCTGGCTCGAGTTTCTTTGTTTCCTCTTTGAAGTCCCGGGGACCTTCCTTTGGGAAACGACTTCGTGCGAGTCTGTTGGTGCGCTGCTTTTGACACGTCCTGAGAGCATCTCCGTGAGCTGCCCAGAGCCGCAGGGCGGGGGAAAGGAAATTCCTGCCAGAGGATGGAGCTTCCCCCCCCCTTCCTGTGCCCGGTGCCGTGCATGGCATGAGCGCAGCTGGTGCTGGTGGCACACCCGGCACGGACACAGCACGCCCGCTGCCCGAGCGGCTCGGCAGCCGCAGCTAAGCCCCGCTAATGCCTTGTGGACGCGCTGTTGCCGCGGTGACCGTGTACATATTGCACAACCTCCGAAACACTTCCCTCTGTTTTGTAGCAACTCGCGCTAGAGAAGCAGCGTTCCCGCATAACCTCATCCCACCCCGGCCGCGGCCGAGCCAGCGAGTCATTCCTGAAGCAGGATGGCTCCCGGGGGGCTGCGGTGCCCGGCCTCGGGGCAGGCGAGGGGCACAGAGGGTGAGGGTGAGCACAGAGGGTGCTCTGAGGCTGTGTCTGTGCTCTCTGCAAGCTCTGAGCTGTACCTGAGCGGTCACAGCACTCCGGGACTCTGTGTGAGGCTGGGGAGAGGGTCACGGTCCCAGCAGGAACCAGCGGCCGAGGCTGCAGCTCGGGGACGCAGCTGTGTGAGCCTCGGTGTGTCTGGGGTGAGCGCTGCACTCTTGGGCTCATTCAGGTCCCTGGGGCAGGAGACAGCCTGGGAACATCCTGGCCTTGAGTAGAAGAGAAAGGTCCCCGGGGAGCGGAGCACTGAGCCGTGTACATGCTCCTCCACCACATCACAGGACCTGTGCAACCTCCCTCTCAACTCCTGCCCGTCCCGCGGGCTCCGGACCAAGTCACAGCCTCCTCCCCGGCTTCCTTTTCCGGGCTGCATCAGGAACAGCGGGAGCCGGCCAAGGACCGTGCTCCATCCCAACGGGGCTGTCATGGTGACAACAAACGCACAACAAACCCCAGCCCTTAGGAACCGAAACCTGACCTGCTCAACCCGACCCCGTGGGCATCTCACCAGCCGTGGCCCAGTGCCCCCTCTTGCCCGGCTGTCCCCGTGTGCCATCGCTTGGCTCTTTGGGCTCCACAGCCCCAGGAGCAGCTGGAGCTCCCACAGAGGAGCTGCCGACCTGCCCAGCTCCTCCGCCACCTGCTGCCGGCTCAGAGGCTCCGGGCTCTCTCTGCCCACTGCTGCCAAGCCCTGCTGGATGCTCCAGCCCAGCATTACCTGGGCTCCTCTCCGGAGTTGTCAGCTGGAAGCAGAGCCAAAGACACCTGCCTTGGTGGGGAGCTGCAGGGCAAGCTAAGGACAAGGCTGTACCTTCAGCAGGTCTTAACCACCCTCTTCAATGTGGCAGTCCCAGGTATTACCTCTCCTTAAACCAGAGAGAAGGCAACAGCTCTTCCCTACCTTCTGCAGGTGGGAGGACACCCCTGTATCCTTGCTGGCCGCCATGGGGGCTGATTTGAATTCCAACTTCACAGCCGGGCACTACCTGCTCTGAGCCTCTGCCCTTTGGGATGTGCGTTCTTATTGTGTGAGGAGCAGGAACAGCGTGAGGTCAGGAGTGTCCTTCTGGTGCCACCTCCTCCACGCAGCTCCCAGGCTCTCTGGCCATGTCTGAGCTCTATCAGGACAGACTGGAGAGAGGAAAAACACTTCTTGGAGCGACCTGCCCAATCTCTGACATCAGATGAGCCTCCACACCTGTCCTACCCACCCTGGACTGTCCCCTCTGGGATGTCCTTGCCACCCTGCCTATGGTTGGGCTATGAGAGAGAAGCTCCAGTGGAGAGGTCCCAGGGCTGGTTGGGGGATGTAACAAAGTGGGGTCCTTCATGTGGCTGTGACCAGCTGGGGCTGCCCAGAGTGGTCAGGTGCTGTATGGTGTCTGCAGCCTCTGGCACCAGCCCTGGCACTCGCCTCTGAAGTGGCAGGTAAAGTTAGTGATCCCAAACTCCCAGAGCTGACTGGTGGTCACCTCTGGGGGTCTCCAGACCCTACTCCAAGCAGGGATCAATGTGAGTGGGTTGCTCATGGCTTTGTCCAGTCAAGAACTGGCAGCAGTGTCCCAGAAGAGAACAGGTGTCCCTCAGCCAAGAGGGGAGGTTGTCACGGGCTGTACCCCACAGCAAAGGGCTCTGGGTGCACGGGCAGAACCAATACCCCAGGACATCTCAGCTATGGGGACTCAGCTGTGTCTGTCCATATCCTGAGGCTTCTCTGCACAGAGACCACAGGGTGCCAAAGACTTTGTTGTCTGAGCCCCTTCCCAGTTCCCCAAGGTGCTGATTTGCCCGCAGGCCCCCCATGGCAGCAGCAAACTGCACACTGGGTGCCCTGGCCGTGCACAACCCCTGCAGATGCTGCAGCCTGGGCGCCCACCAGAGCCATGCCAGCAGAGCAGCGGGATCAAAGCAGGCTTTGGGCAAACAGCTGAGGTGGGGCAGTGAGTAAGTGATGTGGGTTGTGTTGGGGCTCCATGACAACCACAATATTTGGGTACTGCCTCAGCTTGCAGCACCCACTGGGAGCCCCGCGTGTGGTCGTGCTCCGGGCTGCCACGGTGGGCAGCACTGGCAAGTGGCTGCTCCGAGGGTGTCCCACGGAGCCAGAGGTGCTCACCAGAGTCCCTGGCACACCAGGACGATTGTTATTGATCCCCACAGCCTGGGCAGTGGCCTTTGGTCCGTGGTGTCAGAGAGGGGACAGTTCCTCTGTGGAGAGGCACATTGGCTGTGTGGGGCAGGGGTGAGGGCTGCAGGGTGGAGCACAGCAGGGCTGCCAGGGGGAGTCTGTGCTCAGAGGGTGGTGGACAGACCTCGTGGGTTAATGGTGTGACCTCGTGGAGTGATAAAGGGACCTTGTGGGGCAGCGTTAGGGCTTTGTAGGGTGATGGAGAAACCTTGTGGGTTGAAGAAAATACTTTGTCGGGTGCCGGTAGGGTTTTGGGGGAAGCCGAGAGGCTTGATGGGGCGGCGGAGGCTGTCCCAGAGGTGGTCCGGGTGCGCTGCCCGGGCTCCGTCTCCC
>VZRZ01008635.1:75317-175469 GCA_013398175.1 Climacteris rufus
GGGGGGGGGGGGGACCTAACTGGAAACAGATTTTTGCTTTGGATTTAAACATTTCCCTACAGCATCTGCAGTGTTATCCCTGCCTTATGCATGTCAGGCTCAAGGAACAGGAGGGAAAAACTCAGCATCCTTCTGCCCCCGTTACTGCTACAGGTAACATCATTTTCCTGGGATTTTTACCCAGCAGAATTCAAGGTAAATTGCAAGATCCAGCGAGGCTCCTGTCCTGTGGAGATCCATCTTTCCACCCTGATAATGCAGCGAGGATTTCTCGCTGTCCGAGGCTTTGAGGAGCCCCGGGAGCTCGGGCGGGGCGGTGTCGCTGTCCCTCTGGGTGCCACGGAGGGCACACGGGCGATTCCAAGGGAAACAGAAGAATGTGGACACAAAAACTCCACAGGCACCGTGATAAAAATGGGATCTGTCCAATAGAAAAGCTTGGAAGTGTCAGGGGGTTCTCGCTGTCCAGGCTGGAGAGGACAGTGGTTATCAGCCATTTGTTTATGAAGTGTTTATTTATCGATGGGGTGGATAATAAAAATATCCTGATGCTTTTATTTGTGACAGAAAATGTTTCCCCCTTATCCCCAAACACCGTCTGGCTGCCCTTCTTCCACCCTCCCTATCAGATCTCTCATTTAAAAGCATCCAAAATGCCTTCAATATCAATGCAGGGATTTTCTTTGCAGTCGAATTGACCAGCAGAGAATGTCGAGACACCAGCGACTCCAAAATCATAAGCCTGACACAAAAACCATCCTCCAAACCCCTGGCTGGGAAGCTTATTAATAAAGAAATTAAATAAATTCTCTTTATGCCAGCTGAGACTTCCAGTAATGACACACAGAGATGATAATGGGTGAACCCGAGGGAATGTTCAGGACATATAAACACATCTGTGAGGTGTGACACAGCCCCAGAATCGCAGTTATTGTTGTACAGATTTATTTAGATATGAATATTTAATGTATAAATTATCAACATATATAAAATACAGATATTAATGTGTGGAGTTAGCCTGTGTTCATAGCTCCTTTTTTTTTAATGCTGACCTTGTCCCCAGAGGAAGGTTAAAAATATGATTTTGAAAAACTGTTAAAATATTTAAGCATTAATAAAATATTAATAAAATAGTCATAAATATTGATGAGCACTCCTATATCTTTATCTAAAACACCCTTTTAATGTTTTTAAACTAAAAATCCTGCATGATAAAAATGCTTGGGAGCAGGGGTGGGATCCTTTTGTGCAGGGGGAGCTGCTGCCCATCAAACAGGAGCCCCCCAGAAAATTCCCTCAGCAATGTCTGGGAGCTCTTTCCCCAGAGCAGTGGTACCGTGAGGGGTTTTGGTGGTGCTGTCTCTCTTCTACTGTCCCCTAAAATTGGAATGAGCCTCACAAATACCAAGATTTCAGTATTTGGTTGTTTTTCTCTTAAAATTTTTCATCTTTCTTGCCTGAACAGTTGTTCCTTTTTTTCATGCATTGTATTCAAATATTTGTTTTGAAATTGCCAGGCAGTATCAGCAGGGAGAAGTTGAAGAGATAATCTATGAAACTCTCATTCTCCACATCGGTTTTGATTATCAGTGCAGCCTGCAGCTAAAACCTCTCTCTAGAAGCTACCAAGTTCAATTCTTGCATCCATTTAGAGATGGCTTTTCCCCCTCATCCTTTTCCAGAGGTGTTTTTGACTCCCTTTTCTGTGGCCACTCCTGAGAAACAGCCTAGGAACATTCCAGACACGAGGTTGTTCCAGAACTTGCAGGTCCCTTCTTGCCTCTTGAGGTGTTTTGTGTGCAGGAACCAGAGAGTGCTGTGGGATCTGTAGAAGAGTTAATTCATTTTGATGTCTCTGACTGGTATTTCTCAACTCCCAAAAGTGAAGTTGCTCCATTTCCTGAATTTCTATTGTGAAAAGAAGCTCCTGCATAAGATCACTCTGATAATCATTGATTAATTATTGACCCACACAGTTTTGTGTTTAGGCACCCTCACTTTTACACAAGACCTCAAAGTTACCTTTTCTCATCTCTGCTGAATTTAATTTATTGCCTGAGCATTAATTCTGCAGCTGAAGCCTTTATTGCAGGCAAAGTGGGATTTTCTATGTGGCTTTTCTGGACTTTTTGCATTTTCAGGTAATGCTGTCACAGGGTTTGTGTACAGAACTTTGCCAACGCTCCTGACAGGTACCCAAACAAATAATTGTCACATCCAACTCATCTGCCCCGGTGGGTGAGCACAGAAAATGTTCCAAATGTCATGCTTGACCTTTCTGTAAGAGCTCGTTCAATGGTCATCACTTGGGTTTTGTTTTTAATTAACTGCAGTTAAAGAAAGCTGCTGTTGTGCTGGAGGACAATTTCATACTGACCCATCTTATTCATACAAATGTTTTCATCTGGAAAAGGTGGTATTGCCCTTTCTGTGGCTCCCTGAGAAGGTTCAGTTGGCCTGAAAATAAATTCATCCTAATGAGACATCATTGAATTTACTGTCATGTAAAACAGGGATGTGGAAGTTCTTCCTCTTCTCCTACTCTGTCTCTGCATAAATGGATACCTCTAACAAAGATTTAATTTGCTATGTAGCTACAAGTATTTTTTATTGCAATTACAGTGTAGTTTTGTCTTGTGCCAAGAAGGGTGAGTGCATACACCCTGATTGGATGAAATGTGCATTTTCATACATTAATATTTGCATTTCCTCTAAGTTTTCACCTAGTTTTCTTCTGGCTTCCAATCCTTTTTTTTTTTTTTTCCCTTTTTAATGGATTAGTCTCAAAACTGTTACACTGCTTGGTATTTTTAACCTCAAATATTAACATTGACATGACCATGTTTTAATTTTCTTTTTTACACAGTGTTTATGGATGTTCCCTCCAAAGGCTGGAAGACCAGCAGAACTCAGTAGTTTGTTATTGCATTAACAAAATGTGCATGACCACATTTACCGTGGACCTGTCGAGCTATGGCCAGGAACACATCCCACTGAACTGGAATTCCTGCATTCCCCATCCCTGGGATTGTTCAAGGCCAGGCTGGAAGGGGCTTGGAGCAACCTGGGCTACTGGAAGGTGTCCCTGGCTGTGGCAGGGAGTTGGAATGAGATGATCTTTTAAATCCCTTCCAACCCAAACCATTCTGTGATCATAGATTTGTGCACTGTCTCCACACCTTTACCAGAAAGGAAAACTGCGTCTCTCTTCAGATTTCTGTGGGTTTGTTGTTGTTGTTTTTATTTGTTTTGTTTAGTTTTATGGCAGGACCAGCAAAGTAGGATTAGTCCAGCTGAAAACTACTGCATCGGCCCCCTCTGCTGGTGCCTCTGCTCTAAGGCTGAAAAATGTGTCCCAAAACTGCAGTGGTCTGGAGAACACAGGGAGCTTAGAGGAGAGGGCACTCTCCCTCCACATGCACAGCAATTTATTAGGTCTATAAAATTAACCAATCATCAGAAATCGAGGTGGCTTAAAACACCACTGTCCTGTGAAGATTCCACAGTCCACCACACCGGAATTTTTATATTCCCCATCCCTGGAAGTGTTCAAGGCCAGGTTGGACAGGGCTTGGAGCAACCTGAGCCAGTGGAAGGTATCCCTGCCCAGGGCAAGGGTTTAAATGATATGGTCTTCAAGGTCTCTTTCAATCCAAACCATTCCAGGATTTTATGATTCCAACACCTGAATGGCCAAGCTATGCCTGGGAGCTGCTGGAATATAACTGGATAGGGCCAAGCACAATGCCAATATGGTAGGAGCAGAACACTCGTGTTCCTGGGAGGGTGGATTTCCTAGCAGCCCATTAAACCCATCTACCCTCTTTAAAGAACTCCCTCTGGAAAATGCCATCATGAATTGTCCACATGAGATGTGTCCTGAGTGTCACAGAGCAGAGTGGGATTCCTGCTTTCCAGGGGAAAAAAAAAGAGGGCACAGAGTGTCACTTAACTCAAAGGGCAGTAGCTGGAAAAAGTATTGAAAATCCCAAGTGTCATAAAGACTTTAAGGGGTGCTGCTGAACACCTCTGGTTTAGGAGCTCATTTATTTTGGTTGCACCCCCTCAAAAATGCATTGTCTAATTTGGGACTCTTGACACACAGTTCAGACTCCATGGAAGTCAAGGGAGGCAATAGGAAGATTTCTATCAATGCCAATAAAACCAAACCTTTTTTTTTTTCCCATTGTTTGGATGCCAGATATGAAACAGGAAAAAGAATTGTTGTGTGTACTTCTCAGTATTTAAAATGACAGGCAGCATCAGCCTCACCCCAAGACCCTGCTGGGTTAGGTTTGGTTGGAGAAATGCTCTTTCAACCTGGGCCCAGTACTCTGAGGGGGTATTTAAACACCCCAGGGAAAACTGCTCCTCTCAGTGCTCCCTGGCTCCTTCTGCAGCCCAGGTTCCCATGCTGAAATCATGACACAATACAAACAAGATTCATATAAAGAAAATAACCTTTATTAGACAAATCAATCAAACCCTGAAAAAACAGTGTCAGGTAAACAATACTAAAGGTTTTTCCAGCAATGTAGAAACCCTTGAAACTGAGAAATTCCAGAAGTTTCATGTCCCTCTTGTTGCATTAGTAAATTCTCTCCCTCTTGTGACATGAGCTATTTGCTGTCCTGACAGCCCCAAAACCTTGCATTAACCCAGCAATTATCTCAAAATAGTAACTTGTAAAATATTCCCTGTGTAACTGTTTCCCACAGAATTTTGTACAAAGGTGTCAAACTGTATTTTCTTCGTTGTCTGAAAAAAAAGAACAAAGTCTAAAAACATCCAGCTTATTAAAAATAAACAAATGTTTTATATACAGTACAGGAATTTCCAAACTTGAAGGAACACTGTCTCCAGGGCAGCTGTGGGGTGAAACACCCAACTGCAGCACTGCACTGCCAAGGGGGGGAAACTGCAGTTAAGTAAGTCACTGCTCCATCTTCATCCTCAGGCCAAATGTGGCACTTCTCTCCCACCTGCAGGAGCCTGATTTACAGCCCTGCATAAACCAGGAGTAAACAGAAGCTTGGCAGCCAAGAAACGATTTCAAAAAATGCTAATTTTCATTTCCTCCACGAACAGAGAGAGGGTGTCACACCCACACAGTGAGCTTGGATGTTACTCATGAATAAACCACCTTAGAACACAGGGCTCATTTTCCTCCAGTTCTGCTGTGTTACTTCAAACAACATGCACTTAAGGTTCAGCATTATCATCAACCCATCACACTCAAAACCTGTTGGTCTCGAATACCAGCACCACCCAAAGCTCCTCAAACCAGCCAGGACAGTGGGACTGAAGTACCAGGAGAGAGGCTGAGTCAGAGCTGAAGCAAGGAGCCAGTCCCTGTCACTCCAGGAGCAGGGGCACAGCCAGGACAAAGCACAGGGGAGCCTGAACTAAGCCCCTGAAGCCTGACACAGCAGGGAGAAAAGCTGCACTGGGACAGCAGCTACAAGGGCTAAGTGGCTGAAATTAGAGGCAGCAACCCTGGTGCCTCCTGAGCTGCACCAGGGAGCTCCTCTTCCTCTCTCCTACTGACCCCTCTGCTGGCTGCTCCAAAGCCCCTCTCTGTCTCAGCCTCCCCCCTGGCAGCAGGGGAGTCTCCACCTGGGAATTGCCCCTTCTCTGGTGAAACCACTGAGGATTTATAGGCTGAGCTGGCAGTCTGTTAGTGCAGAGATGGCACAGGCAGAGTGGCAGAGCTGACAGATGGTTATGAGAGAGATTAGCTCAGCACCGAGGCACTGGAAGAACCATCTGAAGAAACAATTCACTATAACAATGAAATTGCTTTTATTAGAACAAAGTGTTAAGCCAAGAAAATAAATTATTGCTACGATAGACATATTTAGAACATAAGGAAGGACATTAAATCTTGAGCTTCAGGTCAATATAACCCTGAAACAGAAAGTTATACTACTTTTTTTAAATACCTCAATTTCTCTTCATGCCCTTCCAAAAACTTTATAAAATGTGCAGCTTACACAACAAATAGTAACAGAGTCACTTGTAATAAAAATCTGTACAACTCATAGCTTTAAAAATAATACATTTTTTTTTCTCCAAACTGCTATGTTACTTATTACTCATAAATATAGGGCTAATGATTTTTGAATGCCCAAGGTCCCATCCAACACCAAAGCTATTATATTTAGTTGACAGAAGCCTTCCTGGGACTTCCCCCAAGGCAGAGGTCAGGTTTTGGGCTGTTTGAAAGAGCCTGATTATGGGCAAAAAATATCTTCATGGGTGAAGACTGTCTCTCCTTCTGCTGGTCAGAGGCCTGGGGTCTTCAGTGAGTTTGAAATGGCAATCAAACCTGGAACACAGCACCGTGCAATGGGTTAGACCAGCTGCACTCCCGTGACGTGGCAGGATCCCACAGGTCCCTCTGTCCTGGCCAGCAGTGATTTTGCAAAGCACTTGAAATCCACTCTTTGTCAAAGCTAAATTTTGGTGGGGAAAGAATGTTTTAGTGGAAGAGCCTCACAGGAGAAGCACAGCTCTTCCCCCACATGGAGCTTTGCCTCTGCACCTCAGGACTTGCCCAAAGGCTACGTGGGCCAGCAGCTGTGGGCAGCAAACCTGCTGCTTCTGTGGCCACTTCACAAGTTCTGTCTGTGACCTTCCAGCAGAGACTCTGGAATTTGAACCTCTTAGATCTGACCCTTGGCTGGTTCTGTTCAGCTGGTGGTGAACTCCTGCACCTGCAGCTCAGGAGCTGTGGGCCTGGTGGTGTCATACCCCACAGTGCCACTGCCACCCCGAGCCTCGACCTTCCAGCCCTGATCCTGCCTCTCTGACACTCATACCCCTCTGCTCCCTGTGGAAAGGGAGGCTCAGCTCTAAGGACACAGAGGAATAGGCTGAGCCAGGAGCAGGCTGGTTTCAGTGGGCCTGACATGACATTCCAAGGGCTGCCACCCACATGCAGGAAGCCCTGCTTGGCTTCGAGTCCTGTCAGGGTTCACTCTCCTCGGATCAACAGCAACTTCCTCGCAGACAAGGCATCCTCCCAAAATCACTGACTACAGCAGCAACATCTGGCAACTTCCTCAGGACATCCTGACCATAACCTAACAGGTTCCTCTGCCCAGTGAAGTAGTTTCCTTTGGAGGTTCAAAGGAAACTGTGGGATAGATCCAGCTTGGGGAGAATACTGTAGATTCCCCAAGGCGGTTCAGAGGGACTAAGAACAGGATTTTGGCAAACAGCCACAAGAAACAGATTAGTGGTTAGACAGGTGGGCAGCATTCAGAGGAAAGCAGCTCATCTGAACACTGGTGACTTAGGTGGTGCTCAAGCCTCTACTACCTGAACATGATTTTGTTTTGCTTCTGCAAGGCAGAAGACATCAGACCAGCTGTTCAAAGTGTGGCTCCATGGGAGCTGCTCTGCTCTAACCAGATAATCAGTGCCTCAGACACCAGTCAGGAATGCATGGGGAGAACTCCTCACAGAGAAGCAGAGGGTGAGGTTCCCCTGACTCAGAGCTACTGACAAACCTGACCAGCACTCAGAGCTGCTGGAAAATCCCCTTCAGGGGCTACTTACAACAACTCCACTTCCTGAGGCGGGGACGAGGGGCTCACACTATTCTTGAGGGACTTATGGTGACCTGGCCTGCTTTCTGCAGAGGAGAGAAGTCAGCATTAGTACAGGGTTAGAGGACAACAGCATCAGGATATGATCTAGTGGGAAGGGAAGCAGCTGAGAACTCTCAGGAACATAGGAGACACACTGACATGTCAGAGCAACAGGCTCCCACTCCTCCATCTCATTGCTCCCCAAAAAAGGCCCAAACCTCCCATGAAAGGAGCTTGGCCACATCTGCAGCAGAGCTCCAGCCATCCCAGGAGGTTATGTATGTACCCCAGCCCATGGCAGCATGATAGCTCCTGTTTGTTCTGCATCCCCTCCTTGTGCAGCCTCCAGCACTGCAGGTCCTTTCCAGCTCATCTCCTCAGGGATCTTGGCCACCCCAGGGGTGGCTCCTGCACCAGAGGGGCTCTCGCCTGCCCCAGAGGGGGTGAGTCTGTGCAAGAGGAAATGTCACTTCCCCACAGTGACCCCGAGCCCAAAAGCAGCATCTTCAGTCCCCCTGTGAGAGGCAGTGGCTTGAACCGGGGAGGCAGGTGCAGGAACAGGCAAAGTGAAGAGAGTGTTTCGGCTGCTTGCACTTACTGCAGAAATGTACTGGCTGTTTGTGAACCTGGGTCTCCCCTCCATGGCAGAGCTGTGCTGTGGGCCCACAGGCATGTAGGGGGGTGAGCCCATGTCTTCACAGAAGCTTTCTTGTGGGACGTTGGAGACACAGCCACTGTCGGAGCCGCTGGAGCCAGTGGCTGACATGCAGTGTGATGACTCGGAGCTCTCTGTTGCTGGGGAAAGAGAGGAAGGTCACTCTGATAACCATGAATTTCAGCTGCTGACCTGTGCCACACACACTTGATAATGTACCTGTCTGTAAAGGCACTGGCCACACAGGCCCACAGATCAGCCACACTCCTGTCTGGATCCCTTTAAAGCCACAGACAACAGATGAACACAAAGCTGCTGAGTTGTAATGATGCTGGTCACTGGTATGGGCTGGCCAGGGAAGTTCACACAAGGGAAGCCAAGAGGTCACTGGGCCAGGCTGGTGAGGGCAAGGGACAGAGTACTTCATACCACAGGGACAGGGACACAAGTCCCCAAGGCCACAGCAGCACCAGTACACAGCACCAAGGCTGCAGCTCAGCAGGCAGTTTGTAATCCCTGTATCTGAGCTTACCCCCCGCCATGGCAGCTGAGCTGGCACAAAAGGGCAGGGCCCCTGTGCCCTGCTCTGGGTACAAGACAGGGACTGCCACGACCCCAGTGAGCCTGGTGTGACTGCACAGCACAGAACAAGGTGCAGGGAGGAGCCCACACATCCCAGGTGCTGCAGGGCAGCGGGGCTGTACGTACTCAGTGAGGGCTGGCTGCTTGTCTCATGCTCCAGCTCATCTTCCTCAATGCAGGTGCCAACATCAAAGGGGCGTCTGGGGGCCAGGACTCCTGGCAGCAGAGCCTGGTCCAGGTACATGTGGAGGTTGAGGGGCCCCAGCAGGGAGGAGGAGGAGGAAGGGGTGTAGGCTGTGGGGGTGCTGCCAGCAGAGAGCTGCGTCTGTGTCCTCTTGAATGGGTTGGAATGGTCAAACAGAGACACTGCAATTGATGCTCTGGTCCTGGCACCTGACAGAAAAAATACAAAAAGAGCCCTGAGAACCAGTCCTGCCTCGCTCACATGGAGCATGGAGGAAGGCACAGCTGGCACCTACCTCTGCCTTTCATGATGTAATCGATTGCACGGTCATTGATAGCTGCCTCACTGGGTTTGATATCCAGGAACGGCTTGTTCCCCACACCCATGGAGACCATCTCCTGCATACGGATTTCTGGAGGGGAAGAGACCCACAGCCACATTGTGAGGTTGACCCTCCCCTCCCCACAGGCATTACTCAGCCCCAGGTTAGAGCACTCCTGGGCTGGGCTATTTCTGAAC
Organism: Climacteris rufus; assembly: GCA_013398175.1. Classification (NCBI taxonomy): domain Eukaryota; kingdom Metazoa; phylum Chordata; class Aves; order Passeriformes; family Climacteridae; genus Climacteris; species Climacteris rufus. Next base: position 84,853 of record VZRZ01008635.1, read on the forward strand.
TGCTGAGATAGGATCTGTTCTCCCCTCACTGCCCAGCGCTGTGGAGTCTCCAGGAACAAGCAATCATGCCCTGCTTTGGCCAAGTAGCTCAGTGCCATGCCACCTACTACAGTCCTGCCAAGCGGGAAGCCTGGGGGGGAGGAGGGACTTGGCCAGCCTCATTCAGCAGTGAGCCTCTCCAGCAGTGGCCTGGATGACAGGGAGAGCAGTGAGTCTTTCAGGGACACAGCCTGTGCTCACAGGACGGAACCCTGTGCTTGGATCTCATGTTTCTCTCATGGAGTTCAGGTGGGTGTCTACACTCACACAGAGCTTGGACTGGTCGAGGTCCCTGGGGATGAGGGGCAGGGAAGGGACATGCCCAGCCAAGCCCAGCACATGCTCCTGAGGCTGCATGCTGGCACACAGCTGCTTGCTGCACAGAGCTGCCTGGTAACAGGATCCAAACCTACTCAGGACAGCACGAGCTGAACAGGGCTCCCGCACCTTTTGCGGCACAGAAGGAATTCCAGGAAGGAATCACACCTTTATTGCGGGCTGCCTGCTGCCACAGGATCTTGGCAATGTCACTGGTCCAGGCCTGCTTAGTCTCAGCTGAGCTGGCCTGGAGGATGTAGGTGTCACTGGACTTCCGCCTTCGGAACCAGATCTCAAAGCGCAGGCCGCTGTCCCCAGAGTTCTCCGTCAGACCAATGTCTGCGGTCTGTGACAGGAGGAAAAGCAAAGCATCAACCAAGGCTGCACCAGGAGCACAAGGAGTAAACTCTGCTTGAACCACGTGCCAAGTCCCCAGCTTGGTGGAGCTAATGGGAAGGAGCCTGAGGGTCTGGACAGGAGCAGATATGACCTGGCCACAGGTGACTACAGACAGCTCAGGCAATTCCCAGTGCTTCATCCAGAGTCAGCACCATTTCCCTGCCACACACACACTGCCTTTCCCCCACACTTCCCACCCTGCAGAAAATGCTGGCCGCACATCTCACAGCACAGAGAAGGAGTAGGCATTAATGTGTGAAGTATTCCCTTCTGGCTTCAGTGCATGGTTTGGAGGAGGCTTAGAAGTGGTGGGAGCAGCTCTTCTGCTGAAGGTGCTCCTGCTTCCCATCTCACAGCATGTGCCACAGGGAAACCAGCCATGGACACCTCCCACACAAGAGGGAGCTGCAGGGCTGCCCTTACCTTGAAGGAGCGCTTGTAGATGTACACATCAAAGCCACCCTCGATCCTCTTGGGCTTGCTGAAGAGGATCAGGTCCTCGAAGAGGAAGACGTGTCGCTGGCACTTCCTGCGGCCCAGCCAGATGGTGAACTCGTCCTGCCGCACCAGCTGCCCCTGCTCCTTCAGGTTCACCTGGACACACAGGACATCCTAGTAAGACTCCATCAGTATGACACAGGCAGCCCTAGACCTGGACTGGCCCGAGTCCCATATGGCTGTGGCTGAGCTGGTGAAAAGGTGACAGGTACCCGACATCTTAGGAGGGCTCTTGAAGAAGTTGGGCTGCACGGCATTGCCAGAGACCACATCAGGCTGAAACAACTGGCTCTAGGCTCAGGGGAGAGCTGCACCCTCCTCCTAGGCATAACCCACAGATGACCCTCTTCTGTCACCCTGTCCATCTGTGACAAACCTCTGGGGTGGCAACTACAGGCAGCAGCCAGAGCTTTCTCTCGGGGAGGAATGAGTCCCATCAACTGCCCATCAGAAGGCCAGTTCCTCAGTTCTTCCTGTGCCAGACCGATCTTACTCCATTCTGAGCCCTGAGCTTTCTCCTCCAGTGTTGCACTTTGCATGCCTCTCCTTCAAGTCCTGCCTAGATGCTTTTGCCCTACCCCTGGCATCAACATCGGTTTGAATTCCTTCTTGTAAACTGCCTGACCCTCTTTCCACCAGCTCAAGAGATGAAAGGCTCAAAGCAGCCTGCCCCAAGGGCTGCCAGGCTGTCTGCCATCACTGGTAAGCCACTGCGAACGTGTTTATGACAAGCAGCTCTCCCAGCTCAGGTAGCAGCACCCAGGCTGTGTGTTCCAGCAGATCCAGGAGACCACCAGGCCCCAGTGTTCCCTTGCCCCATGCCTCGGCAGTCCTGCTACGCTGTACTGGCAGACAGCACTGTGATCACTGTGGGAATCTGAGGGGAGGCTCACTGTACAACCCAAAGACCCCAAGTCTAGGGAAGGGGAAAGAGTGTGGCTCTGTGCCCCTGGGCAGGGGAGGACAGTGGAACGTACATCACAGTCACGGATGGCATCCATGGCCAGCAGGTCATTGCCATGCCGGAGCTGGAACTTCACCATCTCCTCAGCCGCACGGAGATAGCCCAGCTCCTGCTCCTGGGCCTCGCTGCACTCCTTGATCAGGTCCTTCAGGAGCAGGGCGTATTTGCTCATCCGCTGGATGGGTTTCAGCAGGTAGGAGGCCAGGTCCATCTTATCCCCCAACTGCACCTGTTTGAACTGAGAAATGCAGCAGAGTGAAGGCAGCAGCTTCCCCTCGATGACCCTGTGCCCCCAGGCAAGCGCTGACACCCACAGCTCTGCTGACTGGGGTATTCAAGGAAAATGAGTACTCTCAGGGAAATGCACGGCCACAGGACCAATTCTGCTGTGTGCTGGGCTCTTTTCCAAAGCCCTTGCTGCACCTCTGCCCTGTCCCTTCCATACAGCTGTGCAGAGTCATGCCAGGGAAGCAGAGGCAGCACAGAGCCTGCCTCAGACAGGAAAGTTGGCTTTGCTTGAACAGATCAGTGCAATCATGATGCAGGCAGGGGAACTTACCTTGAAGAAGGTATTCCCATGGCTGGCCAGCAGCGAGTCTGACTTCGGCTTGTTCTTGCTGTACAATGCATACATTCCAAACTGGTCTTTCTGCAGAAGAGACCCATCCTCCTGTGAGACCCACACACCCAGGACACAGCGACAGCCATGCCCCTGGTTGGTTACTCTAGTACTTCTGCCTCTCCTAGGCTGCACCAGAGCCTCCTATGATATCAGGAATAACTTTGCTTCAAGCTCATTAAGAGCCAGGAAATGTTCTTGTCTTCCTGCTCTTAGAGTTGATAGGTTGTCCTGTTACCCCCTGCCCCTTCTACACCCCTAGAGTCACTGGTACCATTCACACCTGGTAGCAGCAAACATGCATGGGGCAGCTGACCTTAAGACCTGTGCCCCTGTGCTCTGTGCAGCAGCCCTTTACACCCAGAGTTGGTTTGTACCTCTCACCCACATAAATAATTCCCCACTGACACACAGACAGAAAACAGGTAAGAGATGCCCCCAGAGAAGCAGATGGGCTTTAAGGACAGACATTTTGCTTCCCTGGCAGTGTCTGCTGGTAGGAAAGAGCAGCAGGAAAGGCCCAGAAGCCGTGCTCTTGTCTGGAGGAAAGGTGCCGATGCCTTACGTGTCGCAGGAAGCAGTGGCTGACCCTCAGGGGGTGGTTGCAGCAGCTCTCCAGCTCTCGCAGGAAGTACTGGCTGTGGAAGTCATAGAGCTTCTCCAGGTTGCCGAAAATGACGCTGCGCTTGCCGCGCAGGTCCTGGGGCAGGTCGAGGCGCTCCATCTCGGGGAAGTAGCTGTCGATGATGTAGCAGAGCGAGCGCACGTACTCCCGCTCCGTGGTCACCATCTCATCGATGATGTGCCGCAGTTTGCTGCAACAGGGAACACTCAGCCTTGCAGGGACCCAGGCTGCAGCAGGGCCACAACAGCCACGGTGCCTGCAAAGCACTGGACTATCCCTACAGAAGATCTCCCTGACACCCAACATGGAAATGAGATAATCCCTCAGCACAATCCAAGCTCAGATACACAACTGTCCATGACAGCACTGACAGGATCCAAGGGAACAGCATGAAGCTGTGTCAGGGGAGGTTTAGGCTGGGTGTCAGGAAAAGGTTCTTCACCCAGAGGGTGGTCAGGCATTGGAACAGGCTCCCCAGGGAAGTAAGTGGTCATGGCACCAAGCCTGTCAGACCTCAAGAAGCATTTGGACAAGGCTCTCAGGCACAGGGTGTGATTCTTGAGGTAGTCCAATGCAGAGTCAGAAGCTGGATCAATCATCCTTTTGGGACCCTTCCAACTCGGGATATTCTGTGATTCTAAGGATTCAGGAACAGTGAGCCCAAGGCTGGCTGTGATCATGACCCAAGCTCAGCATGACAGGCACCTCTGGGCCCACCCAGCCCCTCCTCTGAACACAACAGGCTGCTCTGAATATGGCTGCACTCCTGAAACAACAGGACAGCAGAAGTCACAGTAACTTCTGTGAGGAGTCAGCCTGATGCCTGGAGACTGTGGGAGGCAATGTTAACCCTGGGAGAACAATAGCTCTGGACCTAGGTGCTGCTGGGCTTGTCCTAGTAAAAGTGAGAGTGTGAAAGTGAAATGTCTTAGCGCTTCATCAGCAAACAGCCGTTCCTAGCACGGGTTGGTCCATGCATCTCAAAGGATGCCTCTTAGGTACTCGAGGTTTCCACTGTGCGGCAGTGTAGCACCAAACATTACTATCCAACATGTCCCTGCCTCCGCTGCCTCTCAGCTTTCCCTCAAGCCAACTCCTCCAGCTGTTCAGAGGACCTATCAGTGGGACTGCCTCAGCACTCACAGACAGGAGGGCTGCTTCATCACTCCTCTGAGAAGCAAAGTGGTCAGCCCACTGTCTGCTGGTGCTCATTCCCTGCTATGAGCTTTCCCGGATATCCCTAGGATATCAGAGCCCCCGTCCAGAAGATTTCACTGTCCCCAGCCATCTCACTCAGAGCAGTAAAATCAGACTCCCAGCATCCAGCATTCTTCTCTCATGTCTGCCATTACTTTTTCTACTTGTAATCTTTTCCAGTGAGAGCAGGTGAAAGACCTGCCTGGAGACACCCTGTCAAGAACAGCTCACATCCCTGGGCTCTCCCAAGCCTGGGCACACTGCAGTATGACAACAAAGTTAAGTTGAAATTCTCAGGAGCAGAGAACGAAAAGAACACAAATGCCAGCTGTCAGACACCAAGAGATTTCAGCCCCAAAGCACAAACATGAACACCCTGTTACCTGTGAAGCTGCTGTCACAAGGTGCTGGAAGTGCCTCTGTACAGTCTGGGTACAGCACTCCCCAGAAGTGTGGGGGATGATGTACTGTGCTTCTGCTCTCCCACTGCACCTCTACCCCTGCTTTGTTATGTCCCTGAACACTTTTTCTGCAATCCCTCATTCTCCAATGCCAGCAGTGTTCAGAGACTCCCTCTCCTGCCTGGGAACTGAACTTTCCCCACTTGAAGGAATCACACTGTGAAGGAAGAGCAACAGATCCTGTTTCTTTGTCTCCCCACTAAGGAAGGTGCTGGGCTATATGGGGACAACCCTGTGGGCTTGCTCAGCACAACACACGTAGGCAAGGAAGCTGGAGCTACATCTCCATGTATCTGCCCTGTACCCAGTGTCAAAGTAACCAACACTACAGAGCTCTTCATCTCTCTGCTGGCTGCCTTTTCACCACCCTGACAAATGCAGCACCAAACATCACAGCTCCTTACCTGCCCCAGCTCTTGGCGTCTGACACGGAGAGGCAGCCCCTCTGTCCCTCCAGCAGGCAGTCTGCAGCCCAGCTGTGAGCAGCCGGCTGCCGCAGCGCGAACGTCCTGTCCACCAGCTCGGTGCTGCTCACCTCCAGCCCCTTAATGAAGACGCCGGTGTTGCCGTATCTGGCCGGCTCGCTCCTCTGGCAGCTTGACCACAGGCTCTCCCCACAAGGGAGGTCAAAGCTTTGGGCCTTCCGGAGCACCCTCCTGGGAGGCAGCTTCCCGGGGACCGGAGTGGATGTAGAAGACGGCCTCACCTCTGGGGCTTCTAATATGCTCTCCAGGTTTGGCTTTTCTTCAGGCAGTGTTGGAGACTTACAGGTCCTGCTGGCGAAAGAAACTCTGCTTGAGTGAGGACCAGGGCTGAGAGCAGCTTGGCAGGCAAATTCCTCCCCAGCACCGACATCGCCAGGGCAGCTCAGGGACGATGAGGGAGCTTTCTCCTTAGTCCACTCCAGAGAGCAGTTGGCTCTGTTGTAGCCATGGGGTGCGCTGAGAGTCCTGTCCCAGTGGGACCTGGAGGTGGCCCCCTCGGAGTGCCTGCGGTGGGACAGACTGCCAGCCTCGCTGCCAGCCTGGGGCTGCTCCCCGACAGCCGGGCTGTGGTCTGACAGCAGAGACTTCCTCGTTCTCAAGGCTGCTTCGAGTTTCTTTTCAAAAACCAGCTTGGTCTCCTGGCATTTAGACCATGCAAATTTCCACTGCTTGAGTCCCTTTTCACTCTTCAGCTCGCAAGCCAGCTCCTTCATCTCCTGGAATCGGGCAGCACTGATGTCTGGGTGCTGCCCCTTGTAGCTCTCCAGGCACTTGATCACATCTGCACAGTGCTCAGTGGAGCTGCAGTCCTCCATGCTGATACAGGCAAGGTGTCGCATCCCTTCCAAGGCCCACTCGTAGGCCTGCACAGTGGGAACAAAAAGCAACAGCCACTCAGAGGGACTCAGTGAAGAATAACCCTAATTCGGTGCCTGAAGACAAGAGAAAGGATCAGTGTGTGGCCACCACAGTTCCTCGAATGTGGGGAGTGGGGGGGGCCTACTATTGTCAATGGGGCTTAACAATTCAGCAAAACAAACAGCCCCTTATGCAAAGGGCTTCAGCTGTGCTGGCTGCTCTGCCACAGCCCCACAGCCCCACCGCCCCGCCAGGTCCCTGTGAGCTGGCACCCACACTGCTGGGCACGTTTGTCCTCCCTGGGCAGGGGGGCCCAGGGAAAGCTGCTGCTAAGACTGCAGGAATTCACACCTCAGTGTGGCCCTGCTCAGTATAAAACCTGCAACTCTCCCTCCTGCCCAGCCACTCTCCCCACTACTATGCAGGACAAGGTCAAGGAAGCACCAGTAAGCTGCAGGAAAGAGGACTGCTGCTCCCTACACTGTTTCCCTGGAGCTGAAGCACACAGAAGCCTGGAGCTCCACCAGAGATGAGCTATGTGGATCACTCTAAGTGCTCTCACCCATCTTTGTAGCAAGGACGAATCTGAGACCGTGCTGCCTGCACACTTGCTGTGCCTGCTGGCAGCTGTGTGGTGTGCTGTGGCCTACCTGCCTAGCTCTGCTTGCCACTGCACTACATGCTTGTGCTGGTTAGTCAAATACTGAGCTCAGCAGTTTATTTCTAATACTCCAGGAATGCTGGAAGCAGCTTCATGGGGCTTAACTCTAGCAGTGATGCATATGCTAGCCTTGCTAAAACAGTTCTGCCACATCAGCCAGGAAAAGTGGGACAAAATGTGGTCCAATGGGACAGACACAAGGCAAGAGTGAGTGCCTTATCACCATGGCAGAAAAGGAGTTCAGCACCAAGAACACCAAGACTTGTCAGTCATTGATCAAAATCAGAAGAAAGGTAAACTTCTGATTTAGGCTCATAAGCAGCCACTTTCTCAATAAGCAGAGATGATAAGGTTTAATGATAGAGTAAATAAGATGTGACCAACTGCCACAGGCCTGGCCAGGAAACTTTACTGTTCATCGGTGAACACATAGAGCTATTTGTTGAAAACAGATGCACAAGGCTGAACTGCCTGGCATCTTCCATCAACTGCCCAACATCAGTGGGTGTGCAGAAACACCACTGGCTGCCCTGAAGTGAGCCACACCATCTCCAGCACTTGACCTGCCAGACCCTGTGTACCTGTAGAGAACACAACACTCACACTTGGTACCAGGAACAAGGTGACCAGCTTTCCCATTTTCCATTTCCTGAGCAGCCTCATCATGACAGCCTTCACTCAGAGAGCTTACAGCACTTACTTTTGTGCAGCCTTAGACACTGAGAAAATCCACCCAAGCTTTATGCAAGCAGACACTGCATCCCCATCAGGGACATGGTGGTCAAACAGATCAGGTGCCAGGCTCACTCTCTGTTGGTGACAGAGACAGACAGGGCAGAAGGCATTGATTCATGTGATGTTCACTCCCTGGCTGAGGATGGCTATGAGAGCCAGGCTCCACTATTTGTAGGAGAGCTGAATGCCAGCACAGCCTGTAGCCTGCAGACTGAGCAGAGTCACTCTAGGGGCAGATTCCACAGCAGCTCCCACGGCCATCCACATTCTCTTTTGAGCTGCAGCTGCATGATGTGTGTGCAGCCAGCCCCATTACTCATGTGGAGCAAGGAGCTGCTTCAGGAACAGCAGCAGCTGCTCAGGGAAAATGCTTCTCAGCCCCACACAACACAGCATGGGACAATCAAAGGAGCAGCAGCCCCCTCTCCTCCCATGGCCCTGCCTAGCACAGCAACAGGCCCCTGACCTGCCTCTCTCTCTATGCACTGGACTTGCTCACTGCTGGGGACCACGAGGGTGTGCAGAGGCAGAGGACATCTCAGATTCTGGTGAGAATCTGCATTTATCTGTGATGCAGAATTCTTCTATTCCCTGGAGATGGAAGCATTTCAAGGCAAGGTGAATCAGCAGAGCCCTGCAGACCTGCACAGCAGTGACAGATGGCCTATTCTGCTGGGGCTTTCTGAGCTGCCCACTCCAGCTGTACACAGCTGGAGACAAACCACATCTCACCTTTCTGCCTGTGGAGGTCAGTGATCCTCACGGGAGGCTGCATGCTGGCTGCCTTTCTCTCAGTGATGGGAAGAGCTGAGCTGGAATGGCACTCAGCACTCTCAAAGAGGGTGCTTAGAGCAATGTGCAGGAGACAGACAGCCAGCAGGCCTGCCTGGACTCTACAGTAACCACTCAGGAAGGCAGCTGCCCTGTGAAAGCCTTACCTAAGGCTGGGGTACTCACTTCCATGCACAGATGGGAGAGAGAGGGAGAGAGAGAAAAAAAGAGGCTTCTTTTATTTCTTGGAAACTCAGCAGATCTGTATGGGATCACTGCGAGGAGGAATCAGGGCAAACCACACGGGGAGGCAGCCCCGCCACCTCTCATCTTCATATGGTCCCTGTCTGTTCTTGGCAAGGGCTGCAGGGCTGCACAGAAACCACTCTCAATCCCAGTGGCATTTCCTTCCAGCCCCAGCGCCTGTCGAAGGCCGGCAAAGAGCTCAGCTTTGTTCCCTGCACAAAGGAGCAGCCCTGCACACCCTGCAGCTTGCTTGGTAACGTGCTAAGTGACCACCAAGGCTTTCTCCAGTCACATCATGCCCTTTTTGCACAAAAATGGCAGCCCTCTCCAGGGACCAAGCGTGCCCCCATCCTCATGTGGGCAGGGGCATTGCTGTCACCTGTGTCCCCCCCCAGTGAGATTATAAACAGCACTGAGCCAAGCCAGGATATGGCCCTCTGGACGAGGGGATTTTGGGGAGCAGGCAGCCCTACAGCTTCCCTGCAAAGATGCAAGAGCTGCTCAGATAAAAGGAGGCACCTGTGCACAGGGAAGCTGAAATCCTCCCAACCATGTCTGGAACCAGGCAGGAAGGAGCCTGTACCTCAGCTTTTGATCTTTACAGGCAAGTCATTACTGAAACTCTCAATTACAGGATTAAAGACAAACGTGCTTCCTGCATGCACAGGGCTGACCTATCCTGCAACAGGAATCAGCAACAGGTTGGTCCTGCCAGGCTGTCCAGGACAGGCCTGGGCTCTCAGGAGCCTGCCATGCTGTATGGAAGAGCCAGGGACTGCACTGGAGTATGGTGTAATCCTTCAGTCCATCATCCTCTGCTGGTCCCTGATCATTTCACCATGGACAAAGCTTGCAGTGCATTGAGGTCAGGAGCTCCTGGGCTCTGTTGGGTTTGGCACCACTGAAGTGCCATCTGCAAATACAGGCCAAGAGAAGCTGCTCAGCCTTGACTCAGGGCACACTGCCAGCACTGTAGAGAAAGCCTTCCAGGGGTCGTGGATCCTCACCAAAGCCACCACACAGAAATTACACCTCCCCAAGCCAAACCTATCACAAACCTAACAGATTCCTTTCATATCCAAGGTTCAGTGACCTCTAAGACACCTTCTGGTTAGCTAAAACAGGGGACAGACACTGTGTATCTCAGACATATGCCAGAAGGGGAAATTTCAGGGTGCCCGTCTTTGTCCAAACCTCTTCCATCTTTTCAGGTGGGCAGACTATGACTATAACTGTATTTTCCTTGTCCAATAGGAAACTGAGTGTCTGAAGAGGCAGAGGTAGGCAGATCAACTTTCTGCAGAAGAACACACCTGGGTGTGTGACTAACTCTGCTGTGAGAAGGTTTCCTTCGGAATCTCAAGTGACTGCACAGGGCACCTGAGACAGGGGTGATGAAAAGTCCAGACTGATCCTGGCAGGAGCCACAATACAGGTGGGGATGCAATCATGCTTGGAGACATGATGACAGCAGCAAGACAAACCCAGTTTCTGACTCTTCTGTGGGGATGTCCCAGGACTGCAAGCCCCCCATCTCTCTTGCTTTCTATAACTCAGAGAGGTGGAAGCAGCACAACAGCTGGGAACAATGTGAAGGACAGCAAAAAAGAAACCATTATAATCAAACAAGCCCTGATACAGCTTGTGCAGCTCCTGCATGCAGGCTGTGCTCCACTCTGTTTGTCAGTGAGACACAACTGATTGTAGGTCTTTGGGACAAGAAACAACTGCACAGCTCCCCATTTAACCAGACCTCCCCTCACCACCATGTTCACTCTAAGTGCCCTTCACTTCAGCCATGAGCTTGGAGAGCAAAAGGAGGTTGGCTTGCAGCAAAGGAGACAAAACTTGTGAAGTCAAAAAAGGTCAAAGCATCACAGGTACCATTATGAACTAAACAAAACATTTCCCAACAGCTATGCAGGGTGTCACATAGGCACTGAGTCCTGCAGCTGCCTTGCTCTGCCAGCAGCCCACAGCCTTGGCACTGAACCTTGCAGAGCTCAGACACTGATTGCAGCACTCCCAGCACAGGAGTAAAGAGTGACAGGGACTCACCAGAACACCATTCCAAATTAAATGCAGCTCTCTTGCAAGAAAATGCTACTCTCATTACAGATGCTCATTTAGGCTTACTCCCTCCCTCTCAAGTCCAACAGGGCTTTAGGTTGCTTTGAGAAGTGACTCCTGCTCAAACACTGCTATGTCCCTTGTCACAGGCTGCTGCATGCATACTGTTACCAGGGACCTGAAGACTGCCTTATATGCTGACAGTTCAGAAGGATTGCAATTAAAAAGCCATTTTACATCAAGATACAGTGAAAGCAAAATTACCAAGGCTAAAACCTTACTTAGCACAAGAAGTGTCAGCTGGCAAATGGTGACAAGCCTGCTTCTCTGCTAACTCAGAGACCAAGTAGCTACAGCAGAAAGCGGTCAGCTCACCACCCACTTGGATCTTCTTTTGGCTTTCCCCAGGCTCCCAACCTACCAATACTAACAGCACCCATGAAGAAAGGAACAGGGGAAGAGAAAAACTTCAGGACCTGCAGATGATCCCTTGGCAAATCTATTAGTTGGTTAAAAACAGATATCATCCTACCTTCCTATCTGTCCAGAGGGAGTCCATACCCTGGCTGTGGCCAGCTCTGTGCTGTACATTATCATCCCCTATGGGCAGACTGAGGCAGGGCCACTGCTTCAGAGCCTCATCTCAGCTCTGGCTATTGACAAGCAAATGCTGCTAGCCTAAATACCAGTTTGGGGGGCCCTGGTAACCAGAGACAAGGCAGAAGGGGAAAGGGCTGCGCTTCACACGAGAACTACTGAAGTGTGCAGAGAACACCCTGACTGGGCACAGGCCAGATACCCTTTCACAGTGCAAAAAAACAGGGAGAGAATATCCCAAATGACCCCAAATTCAAGCAAAATGCAAAGCAAACCACTACCCAACATACAAGAGCCATGGAGAAAACACCGATGCCTCCTAGACATTGTGATGCTTTTTCCACATCTCCAAGAGCCAAAGCCCCTGCTCATTTCTACCAAGATCTGTGGCTCCATGAGCAGGCACACTTGGACACAAGAAACCACGTAATTTCAGAGCACAAGCATTTCAGCAAAGCCACCAAGTTAGAAGTAATCCCCTCTCTATGCAGAGGTTCGCTGTTTCACTCTTCTCTCTCTGTAGCACTCAACTTTTCCAAACTGCATTTGAAGCCCTGCCTGCAATTCATTAGCAGCAGAAACCAAACTAATCAAAACTGTGTCCTCTGTGGGATGTAGCTGGTAAAAGCTCAGCTTTAAAGAATAAGGAAAGGACTCATGCTCTTGAAATAAAGAGATAAACCATTTCTGAGTTGCTGTATAGCTCACAGGGCTTCCCCTCCTCCAAGGGAGAACAGACCACTGAAATCATCAGTTTGCCCCAAACTAGCTGCTAAGGCAAACAAACTTTAAATCCTGTACTTGCATTTCTGCCAGTTACCAAGTGCCAGCTGCTGTACAAACACTGTGGGAGAGCAAAAGATGAGAAACGAGCATCAACTACAAACTCCTTGGATTTAAGCATGAGAAAGGAGAACAAACAGATACCCACAGCTGAGCAGGAAAGAAGAACAAGGGGTCAGGGAAGCAGCACCTGTCAGGGTTGGTCTGGGCACGCCACCATCCAAGTATCATCAAAGGCTGCTCATTAGAGCAACATGCTTGGACATCCTTTTGCAGCAGAACTCTTGAACAGAGCTCAAAAATCCCTTGTTTGCCCTCTGGGCAGCCAGGCATGACAAGTCCAGGAGAGCCTAATTACAGGAGAATATAATTGGATAAAAGAGGATTGCACATGATTTCTGCTCTCCTGACGACAGCACGAGGACCCAAAGGGCAAACGTGGCTCGCTGTGCTGGAGCTGGCGTGCAGGACGCGTGCTTGCCCTTCTCTTCTCTAACTGCTGCCACTGCCAGCACCATTAGAAACAGGGTGACTCACCTGGTGAATCACAAGCAGCTACAATAACCTCTGCTTCAGAGCAGCTCTGAGATTCCACAAGAGCAGCCTGTGCCAGTTTCACCATAGATCTATGTACAGACACACACGTACGTATGTATGACACACGTGTGTATGTATAAAATCACTCCCTAGGTAGCTGGGCAGCAAGTGGCAGATTTACCCTCCTCAAAGCACCACAGTCTCTCACTGTGCATCTTTAGGTAAATTCTGATTTTTCTCCCCCTATTTTTCTATCTCACCATATCTCAGCATTTAAAAGCTCCCAAGTCCAGAGGGCCATGGCTCAAGTTTGCTCCCAGTAAAATCAGAAACTTCAATGTTTGCCTTTGCTGCAAACCACCCTCTTCACATTTGAGGCACTGCCCACTTTTTTCAGCAGCTCTGTGCACCCATGAGCCAAGAGCCTCATGTTACCAGCCAGGCTCAAGATCAAGCCACGGCAAGATGTGAGTCACCAAAGCTGGCAACTTGCACAACAGCAACAAATTACCCCATTCAGAGACTAATGTCACCTCCAGAGGTTTTTTGCATGCTTTGCTTTTACATCTGTCCCGACAGCCACATCATCATTCTGTCCAAACACCCACTGTAATAGCACCCACAGGCGAGTGTGGACAGACTGGACCGTGGTGGGTGTCTCCCCTCTGCCCCGCACTGGCTCCCTTTTAATGAGGTTCTCCGTGCTCAGTGCTCCATGCTGGGGATTGCAAAACCTCCAGTGTGCCCTTGGGCCTGCATGGGGAAGCGTGGGTGCTTTCTCTGTAGTCTTCAATTCACATCCTTTCCCTTGTGACAAGCTGAGCCAAACTCTGCTTCACTACCCCACGATGTGCTGGGATCTCTCTGCACTGCCCTGTGGGTCTTTGTGCCTTGGGAGATCTGAAGCTGAAACTGGATACAGACACCCAGCACATTTTGTGGGAGCTTCCTCTTCCAGGGGAGCTGACACAGGAAACAGCTCCCTGGTTTAAGAGCATGCCAAGATGTATTCAGAGGGTGCAAGGCCCTGCAGAGCAGCCAGAGGAGCCTCCTCAGAGGCAGCTTGGGAGAACCCTGTCCATATGTCCAGGGCTTTGATATGCAGATTGAGCCATTGTGAGCTTCAGTCCCATCTGTACACCGAGGGGAGCTTCATGTCCAGATTGCTTGAACAGATCTATTTAACTCCCGTGACTAAAGGGAATTCCAGTCTGCAGGAGGATCTGAGCATCCAGATGGATGCCAGCACACAGAAATTCAGAAAATCTGTCACCCTGCGCAGCTTCTATCCCAAGATCAGAGGGGGAAAAGCACCCAAACCCAACACTCTGCACACAAGCACAAGGCTGGGCCCAGCCGAGGGGAGATCTCTGCTGGGATCAGATCTCACACCTCAAGCACAACACATTCCCCTCACACCTCAGCTGCAAAGAGAGCTGGGAAATCCCTAAACCTGGTGAGAGGAAATGCTGTTTCCCTGCCATGACTGACTGACTCCCAGTGTTGGGATCCTGCAGGAGATCTGAACTCACCTGAAGAGTCTCAAGTCTTTCACACAACTGCAAATTTATGTTCATGGCAGCCAAGGACACCAAGGAGTTTTTTACACAGAGGGGCTCTGGCAAGCAAGGCTGAAGGCAGTTTCAGCATTTCAAGCACTGTCCCCTGCATACATTCAGTGGCAAAACATGCTGGCACTCCTTGGATCAGGAGCAAATACCCTACATCCCAAAAGATGCTACACACTGGCTGGCTCCCTCAGCCTTTGCTTCCTGTGTCCTCCACACAGGGGGAGAATTTGGCCAGCACAGCAGGAGGGAGAAGGACCCCAGACAGATCAAGGCTTTGCCCCCCTGCACACGTCACAAACACACCACAGACTTCATACAGCACTAAAGCAGAGCCTGAGGTGCTGGGACAGGTGCTCAAAAGCATCTCAACCCAAGAACTTCTCACCTTCAACTGCAAATTGTGCTTGGATTTAGCACATGACAAAACCCTAATTAATTCACCGCTGCTGCTCTGTAACACTGAGGGACAAAAGAGTCTCACACCTATGTTGTGCAACCAGAAAGGAGCACTGGGTGCTGGTGCTAACTACTGTTTAGGTTTTACCTCCTGCCACAGAGCTTGCCAGCTCTGGCACTGCTGTCCTGCCCAACTGACAATACAGTTACTGGTGAAACACAGGATAAAATAACCTGGGCACTGGTAGAGCTAGCAGTGATTTACTAGAGAATCCATAAGACAGAACAGTTTCCAAGTCACTAACTTTGCAAGACAGAAATATCTGATCTGTAGCAGGTCAGATTTAAGTGTTCAGGACTTCTTGTTTGTTCAAGAGGGCTATCTCCAAGGCAAAGCAGAAACTTTCTAATGCATGAATACACTTTGATAGGAAAGTAAACACTAGATGCTTATTAACCTTGCAAGAAGATTTCTCCAGCAAAAACCTGGCAGGAAAGAGAAGGGAGAGATTTCACACATTAACCTTGCATGAACCCTGCCAGAGGATCGATTTTCCAACCTGGAGGCTCATTCCCCCAACAGCTTCAGGCTGTGCATGAAAAAGGACACCCCTGAAATGGGAGAGCAAATCAGACTAGATGTCTGTCTAGGGGCACGACTTTACAGGCGTAACTGAGGAAGGAGAGAGAGAAAGAGATGAGACAGCTGCTGTCAGACAATGCTGAAGCCAGACAACAGTGGCTTCCCCTAAAACAGCACAGTAAACAATCCTCTCCTCTGCCTCTCAGATCTCCCTTCATCATCACGAGAACTTGCACCAGTAACCAAAGGAAAACTGTTCTTTGGGAATGTTGTGCAGACCATCCCCAGAAAAGCAAAGCCCATCTCTCTACAAGAGGTAGAGAGAGAACAGAAGTTCCAGAGACTTTATTCTAAACCACAGCAAAATCTCATTTGCTCTGAGGTGCTGGGGGGCAAAACCATGTTCTGACCTGTTCAGATCCGCTGGCTAGAGACCAGCACACAGTACAGTGACCTGTGTCTCAGTTTACAGTAAGTACACTACAGAAAGGACACAAATGCCTCTTTTCCCACTTTGGTGCTGAGTTCTACTCTGCACTTCTCCAAGCAGATTCCCAGAGCAGGGAATCATAGCACCCTTTCAGGAAAATTACCTCTCAAACTGTGCCAAACAGTCTGCTATAGAAAAATCACACTTTTTAGGTTGCAGCCACCAGGATCCTTTCCAGCTTCCCACAGATCAGTATTCACAACCCTCCTTTTCTCATCAAAGGCTAAGCAAAAAGAAACATTGATAATTTATCACTTGGAGAGGACTTTTTTCCCTCAAAACTATCACCTGCAGAATCGTATCTGATACATAATCAGAAACGAAACACAACAGAAAACAAGGTATCAGCAGGTCTCTGTTCTGAAACTTTTGGGGAGAAATCAGAGGTAACAACATTTGTGGAAGGCAGTTTATTTATCATACTCTGGATTTCTGCTGTCAAATCTAAGATCAGATCCATCTCTGGAAGCTGGGAGCGCTGTGCCAGCAGGTCTCAGTCAC
Organism: Climacteris rufus; assembly: GCA_013398175.1. Classification (NCBI taxonomy): domain Eukaryota; kingdom Metazoa; phylum Chordata; class Aves; order Passeriformes; family Climacteridae; genus Climacteris; species Climacteris rufus. The sequence continues at coordinate 101,257 of VZRZ01008635.1, forward strand.
TCAGGAGGCAGGAACCCAGCAAACCCTGGAGCAGTCCAGGACAGCAGCCCCCTCTTGGGCTGTCCACAACATTTGAGAGAAGTCCCGGCAGGCTGAGAGGTACCACCTGCCCTGTGTGTACATCCAGCCAGTCTGCAGCACGCAGTTCCTGCAGCAATTTCTAGTTGCTGGTAAATTATGCCCACTGAAATGATCATGCAATAACCTCTAATAAAGAGGGACAGGAACTGCTCTACTACAAACAGTGCCACCCTGGGATTTAGAGGGACCACGTAAAGATGCCCACAGCCCACGGGGCTCTGTCCGAGCGCACAACAGCTGCACACAAAGCACTCTGATTCATGCTGGATGCACAGGGACACGCACAAGCAGCCGAGTGAAAAGCCTTCTCTACATTGTTTCCAAACAATATCAATGCAGCTCCCACGTCAGCCGGGGCACCGCACACTTGGTACTCACAGGAGGCTTTGCTGAGTCCGTCTGCTGCCGGAGCCGGGCTGGGCTGAGTGCGACACGGAGGGAAGGTGCATGGAGATGTGCAGAGGCTCTCCTGCAGCGGGGTGAGAGGGATGGGAAGAAGGGCCCCAGCCCCTCTCTGGGCCCCAGAGCAGCAACACTTGCTCACGGGATGGAGCGCAGAAAGGCTGGCATTCCTACAGCAGCAAGGACAATGGGGAGGGATGAGGAGGCACTGCCATAATCAAATGCAGGCCAGCTGGCCCTCCCCCAGGAAGGGCAGGCACCTCCTTCACTTGCCAAAGGCTTTGTTTTCTAAGCCACAAAGAACAAAGTGGCTGAGGAAGAGAGCAGAGGAGAACCCGCTGTGGGGGCAGATCCACCCGTGAGCACAGGTAACCAACTCCTGGAGATGAAAACACAGATGGAGAGGGGTCGGGCAACATTCTGCCCACTCCAAACAGAGCTCAGAAACAGCAGCTCCCTGTGCGCAGCAGAGAAAAGACGGATGACTGAGGAAGAAGAATCAGCAGAGGCTGATGGTCAGGGGCCCTTTGAGGGAAAAGATCCAAGGGTGGCAGACAGAGAACACCACTGATGAAATGACACGGGGAACAGAGCCCCAAGAAATCCCACTATGGGAAACCCTACCCTTTTTCAACCCACCTTGCTCCACCAATCCTAAGCAGTGGGACTCTGAACAGCTTCCTCAGAAAGCAAACACAAGGCAAGGGCCCAAGCTGCAAGAGACTCCCAAGCTATGGCAGGGCAACGACCACACTTTCCCTGAGCACAATGAGGCACCATCTTGCACAACATCCTGACAAGCAGGAAAAAGCCCCTGGAGCTGCCTCAGGCCCTCCTGTAATGATACAGGCACCACACGGCCACAGGGTATGCAGGTGCTGAGCTGGTGGGATGGGACGCTGCCCGTTCTGGTTGGGTCAGTGCTTTCTTCCAGAGTGACTTTTTCCAGCAAGGATCATGCACCTTTGCTCCCAACCTTCAGCAGGACTGGCTGTCATCCCAGGGCTGGTAGAGACTGTGCTGTGTGCTCTGGCTCACTGGACATGCTAGTCCAAGTAAGGTGCTCAGTCCTGGCAGGGTACAAGGCTCTCACATGGGCCATTTCAAACCTGCAGTCCAGGTAACTGCACTTCGCTTATGGTGAAGTCAAGAGTGTGGGATGTGAGAGTGTTCTGGGAAATGATTCACCCAGAGAAAGTTTGAGAAAGGCAAAAATATGAAGGCTAATGAGATAAGCAAGGAGAGGAAGACTTGCTGTGGCTGCTCCCGGTCTTGATGGTGTAGTGATGGCAATGTTATGGTGAAGCCAGGATAGAGAGCAGGAGAAAAGGGTACTGGGGACTGTCCTTTCAGGCACCCCAGAACAAGAAAGACATTGGTGCTTTTGGTACATCACACACACTCCTGTTTGTTCACCTTCCCAGTTCTTCCCCAAAGCACTGTGTGGTGCCAGATCCTGATGCAGTCTTGGAATTGAGTAAACAAGGGACAGTGGCCAGACCAGGCTTGAAGCCACAAGGAGATGGCAGGTCCCTGAATATGCCCACACTGAGTTTGTGGTACTGAAAAACAATCCTCCAGCCCACAGTTAGAGGTGGGGAAGGCAACTTCCTTCACTGCTTCTCCTGCCTCAGCCCAGCCATCATTCAGCCCCTGTCAGGCACCAAGGGCTCTGCCACAAAGGAAGCGGGGACAAATGGAAACATCCAGCTTGGCACCAGTCATGGCTTTGGGGAGGGAACCCTGCCAGACCATGTGCAAGCTCCATGTGGTCTGGCCCAGCTCAGCCTGCCTCATCACAGGGAGCTCTGACAGGCCTTCAGGAACTGCCAAGCAATGAAAAAACAAAGTACAGGGTCTCGAAGGACCATCTGGGGTTATGCTGTCCTGCCCCATGGTCTGTCCGGCAACCACAGGCAGCACCCCACACAACACCTGCCCACCACATGCACAGGGGCCAGCACAACAGAGCCTCCCATTCCCAGGAGGCAGTGAAGGATGAACACCATGATCCCCGTGGTGGGCTCTCCACTCCCTTGGCACACACTGAGATGTTGGAGATCTGAGCTTGCCAGCTCATTACCATAGTGTACATTGCTTACGCATCCCTGGGCTTCTGCCCCAAACCCTGGGGTTTGGCACACTGCAGGCTCTTTACAAGAAGGAAAATCAAGGACACTGCTCTTTGTACACTCCTGCTTTTGATATCCCCTCAGATATTAGGAAAGAGAGAAGGGAGTTAGGCAGGCACTGACAAGATCACTGCAGAAAGGTCACAGCAGCTCAATATCAGAAGAAAGTGAGAGCAGTTTAGATAAAATCTTCTTATCCCCCACCTCCCAGACCATGCCACTGACTTCGCTTTGGGAAGGCAGAAAGCATTCTGGAGATCAAGATCAAAACTGTAGGCACTGGAAGAACTTTTATGCTGTGCAGCAATCTCTGCACTGGTCCTACAGCTGCAGGATGTATCCCCCTACACTCCTGGTTTCGGTTGGCCACTGGTTCACAATACACACATGGTATATTTACACCACCAGCATTGTTTATAGTTCTACTGAAACCAGTGAGATCAAAATCCTCCTCCCTCCCTGAGCCAGCTGCCTCTCCTCCACACCAAAACAGTGTGCAAACACACTGTACCACTATCATTCTGTTTTCACGGGGGCTGTGCAGCATGAAAGGCACAACCAAGAGGGATGCTGCTCCTGCCAAGGATTGGATCCTGCAGTTCTCATCCACCAAAAAGAAGCTGCCATGCCCTCAGAAAAGAAATGGGCACTCTTGGGATCTATGTAGCATTTGTTCCCCTAGAAATGACCAAGGCTTTGAAAGGCTTTGAAGCTGTGGAGGAACACACTGCTGTTGAGTCATATCCAGCTATCCTGGAGCTAGCCCTGTGATGCAGTGTCCATGCCTGAAGAGAGCATGGAGCAGCCTGGAGAAGAAAAGGCTTAGGGGAGACCCTACACCACCTTGCAGTACCTAAAGGGGCTCAAGAGAGCTGGAGAAGAACTTTGGCCAAGGGCATGGAGCAACAGGACAAGGGGGAATGGCTTCCAAGTGACAGAGGGCAGTGTTAGATTAGGTACTGGGAAGAAATTCCCTGTGAGGGTGGTGAGGCACTGGCACAGTTGTCCTGAGTAGCTGTGGCTGCCCCATCCCAAGAAGTGTTCAAGGCCAGGTTGGATGGGGCCCTAGCAACCTGGTCTAGTGGGTGGCATCCCTGCCTATGGCAGCAGAGTTGGAACCAGATGATTCCTTTAAGATCCCTTCCAGCCCACACCATTGTATGCTTCCATGATCATGTGCTACAGTTCACATCTGTGCTCCAGAGACTTCCAGCTCTGACTGGAAGGGTTCACCCAGGATCAATGTCTGGCTTGGCCACAGAACTGCCAATATGCCAAGCAAGGCTTAGTGGTTTTCTGTGCCTCAGTTTATCAAAAGAAACATGATAAAACCCACCCTTCCCAGGATCCTTCCCAGGATCCCCCAAGATGGCAAGGAGAGTTCAGGGACTGGAGCAGCCCCTGAACATCTCTGTTCAGTGAGGTAGCAGAGCACAGGTTCTTGCCATTCTCCCTATGGCACAGGAGGCACTTTCCTCTCTATTGGGGTGAAAAAAAAAAATTACATATTCCCACAGCAAGAGGGTCCCCCACCTGCACAGCAAACTGCAGAGATAAGCCAGAGCAGACCTGCAGAGCATCACCAAACTCAATCCTCACTGTCCTGACAGCAGTGCTCTGGGCTGCCTTCTCCACTTTTCTGCCTCACACAGGATGCTTTTCCATGTTTTCATGTTTAGCTGAATTTCCTGCCTCCTCCCCTGAGCACTTCTGGCTGCCAAGGCAGCTCAGAGACAGCAACTAAGTGGCACCTACATCTGGTACAGCTTAACTTTTAGTGTCTATTCTTTCTGGAATTTGAGAACTTCAATACCCAATGTTTGTACAAGTGTGGAATAAATGGAGCACAGTCTCCTTGGCCTTTTGTGCTTGCCAAAGCTGTATTTTAAAATGCACTTAAAAAATCCTACTGCTTATTCATCTGCAACTTTAGAAATTAAAGAACACCAAATCCAACTGCAGATCTGCTACAGGGGTGCATTTGCACTAAACCAAACGTGAGGAGGTCAGGCACTCAGCACAGTAACCACACACACTCTCTCCTCCTGCTTCCCAGATCCCTGGGAGGATCCAGGGATCCCTTGTTCCCTCAGTAACACTTCCCAGCACTCCATGCTGGTGCCCCATTTCCCCACACAGGCCTCCACAAGGGAGGAGCTGGGCTGTATTTAGGATTAAGAGCAATTGTTGACTTCTGATGGGTCAACAGGCTGAATTTGCCAGTGTCTAAGAATACAGCAGGAAAATGAAGGCAGCCTATCCTAGCATGGTGGCCAAGACTGGACTCAAACAGCCCAGCTCTTGGCCCTCATCATCAGAGCCAGCACTGCCATAATCCTTCTGTCCACTGTGGCCACAAAAGGGGTTAAAAAGCTCCAGCTCAGACAGCAGAAAACCTCTGTGATTAACACATCTGGGCATTCTCTGGAACACACACCGACTTGAAAAAATCACTGCAAACACAGGAGTGTGAGGGGACTTCTGCAGGTTATAGATCCAGCTCCCTATTGGAGCAAACACTACGTTTCACACCTTTCATCAACAATCCAGCACTGGACTGAGTCCAAGCAGGCTTTTTACACCCTCCTCTGTGCAGCAGATGCCTGGTCTTACCTTGTCAAAGAATTCATACAGCCTGACTGTTTCACACACTCGGTGCCTGGTTTCATCCAGCTGGGTGCAGAACTCATCCAGCTGATCTTTGTAGGTCTGCAGCTTTAGCCTGTATGATTGCACATCCACAGAGGAAAAGTCTTCCCATCGATTCATCTTCTTTAATGCTTCCTGTCCCCTTCTGCAATATTCCTGGAAACAAAAATGTGAGGATAGAGACCTGGCATCAACAGTAAGTAGTCTTCAAGGTCATTAACAGCTAGGGCTAATTAGACTGGTTTTTAAGGTTCAAATCACATGAGCAGGAGCGTCTTTGTTTACAGGAGAATTCTGAAGCCTGATCTCTTACAATTTACACTTGTCACTCGTTACAGCAGCTTGTAAAGGCCTACACAGCAAGACCATGGGTCAATTAGGATTTTAAAAAAGGCAGTGTTACAAGCACATCAAAGGAGTAACAAAAAATCCATCTTTCATCCCAGTAGTTATTTTCCCTAAGATTGGCAAATGCCATCTACTAAGTGTTGAGCTGCTGGCTTTGTCTACAAAAGGAGAACAGGGATGCTAAGTAGCATGAAGGAATGACACACACTTTGGTGATGAACCCTCTTAGCATCATGGGTTTGGCACATACAAGACACACATGCTACCAAAGCAGATGCTGGAGAATATATTTTTCCAATCCAACAACACTTACACTGGCAACAAGATCAAACTCCTTGAACTGCTTTTGTGCTCGAAGCAGCATCTCCAAAGAATCATCCAGGTTGACAGTTTCCTTTAGCCGTTTTCTGCCAACATTCTCAATCCAACTGCTGACCTAGGAGAAAAGGGATAAGCCCCACTTGTTAGTCACCCTGTGCTACTCACCAATGTAGGCCTTTATGTGGAAAGAGCAAGGAACTGCTCTCATAATGCTGGTCATCTCATTACTGGAAAGAATGTGTGTAGACTTCTCCCCCCTATGCTGGCATTTCAGTCTGAGCCTCCTGCTAGGAGTTTTTCCACTTCAGGTTACAGAGTAATTGCAAAGCTCTGCTATTGCTCACTAGCCTTAGGCATAAACAGGGCAAGCAGCTGCCTGGGCTCTGTTTTGGGTGAGCCATGGTCTAATGCAAGCTCTGCAACCCAGCCTGACATTGCTATTATTGTTACCCCCAACTGGGATCAAATCTCCTTTTTGCCAGATTTCCTACATCACTTCCCTTTTCCAACTGGCACAACAAGAACTACGTCAATGTGAATGCAGGGATGGATTCTCCCCATCTGCAATCTCTCATGATTCTCTGGGACTCTCAACTCCTGGTTTTCTGAAGGCAGCTCTCCACAAAGCTCAGCAGCAACTGCAGGTTCCTTGATGGAGCCCAGCCACTGCTTTAGTTATCAGCCCATGTCCTCTAACAGGGGTTTGTGACTGACTAACAAGAGTATCCTAAAAGCAAAGCAGTCATAGGAGGCCAGGCAGGATAACACAGCATCTCCATCATCAGTGGGTTTTAAAAACAGGCTGGTAAACTTGTCTGCAATGCTCCAGGCATAGGTGCACCTGAGGGAAGGGACAGACTAAGTGCTTCCTAACACCCACACATCCTGTGTTCATACATCATCTACATCCATATCCCAACTCAACCCCACAGTCAAGGACAAACTCCTAGTTTTGTGGACTGTGAGAAGGTCACAAGGAGCAAGCCCATTGGCAAGAGGAAGAGATGGGAGTGGGTTCCCAGCATTGTAGAGGGGGACACTGCTGCTGTTTAGAGCTTCTAGGCAGGCTTAGAAGCAGGAGCAGCTGCTGCCATCACTGGAGATCTGCGAGCAAGCTGGGAACAGTCAGTGTTACTCAACTCAACAAGAAAGAAAAGTTCAGTTTAAAGCAGGGACAGGTTGCAGAGCCTGTCTTCATGACTTTTTTCGTTTCTGTTTGGTATTGGGAACCTGAAGAGAGTCTCTACCAGGTTCTTGCAACACACTCCTTGTCCTGAACACATCCTGCATGGCGCCCGAGTGTCTACCTCCCAATGGGAAGTCATTAAAACTCCCAGATCCACTTTGGCTGTGAAAACAACAGGTAGGCTACAGCCTCCTTTGCAAATCCAGTTCCCTCTAGAGGAGAACAGCCCAGAATTCCTGAAGAGCAATGGTGAAACTAATCCTAATACTGATTTTTAAGGACACATAAAACTTCTCATTGTTGATGAATGGAGAACAGTCGACTCCATAATCTCAAGGTTGGGTTCAGGCTTAGGGATCTGCAACATGGAACATCTGGGATCTGCAACACTGAAAGGACTGATCAGCTCATGTAGGGTGCTTAGACCTGAGCTGCTTTATGACTTTTTGAGGTTATCAACATGGCTACAGGTTTCAAAAGCCTTTCTGAAAGCTGGTGCCTTTTTGCTTCAATTATCCCATGGCTGTAAAGAGTTTCAACGAGCACCAAATGAAGTGAAGTTCAAAGTCCCACAGAAGGTGGGAGGTTGAGCAGGCTCCTGGGCTAAGGACAAGGGGCCATTCCCTGTCTGGAGACTGGAGAGAGGCCTGCATCCAAAGGCAAACCGAGTGTGCCTAGCGCTGAACCCAGGGGTGAAGGAGTGTGCCCCGGCTTATCAGATATCAGGGACCTCAGCACAGCACAGGAATCTAAACAACAGAGTCCAGGCCAAGGATGGGCAGCCAGTGTGAGGCAGGGGTATTCAGCAGCAGGATGTCAGCAAACCCTGTAGGAGCTACAGCCCAGTGGGGACACACAGACTTATCACCAGCTTGTTGTCATCGCTCTGCTGCTTCTCAAGAAGAATGAAGAATGGCTCATCAAGTCTCACTGGAAGGGTCAAAAAAGACACCCAACCTCCAAGTGTATTGCTTAGCTATGGGCTACTTCACAGATCTTTATGGGGCTTGACTGACCACACCTAGAGAGAAGCCAGGAGACTTTTACCTGGCGTCAGGAGAAACCAGCAAATAAGTGGTGTGGTCCTCAGCACATCTGAAACGATCTCAAATTCTTACATTTAGCTGTTGTTTTTAAAGATTTGCAAGTACTGCTGACCATCTTCACAGACGGGATCAACAGGCCCAGAACCTACTGTGGGACACACAGAGGGTGGCAGTCACTGGAAATGACAAGCAGGACTTACCTCCTTAAAACACTCTTCCACCTTCTCGAACTCCATCACCAGCTCCAGCTCCTGGATGCGCTTGTTTGACAGCATCACCAGGCGGTGAACGCCCTCGTCAACTTGATTGTAAAGCAGGCCCGCAGCATCCAGGGCATCTCTGCAAGGGGACACAGCTCTGGTCAAGGGTTTTGCTTTAGGTCCTTTCCCCAGCACTGCATGCAAACACAACCTGGCTGACAGCAGAGCTCCAGTCATCCTTCCCACACTGCCCATCTCCATATGGAGAACAGAAGAGAACATTGCTGCTTCCTGCACATTACTGTGATTCACCACCCTGATCCCAATGCAGACAACCTTGCAGGAAGGACAAGAGCATCTCCTCCCAGCCAGGCTCCTTGCAAAATTTACCACGTTTGTCACACTTTAGCTTTTCATAAACAGAGATTGTTGCATCAATGGACTTTCACAAAACACAGGGTCAAGCAGTCTTAGTGTCTAAAACCACCATTTGAATTTAATTAAAATAAGTAAATAAGCAATTACTAATAAGCAAATCTCTCTTGAGTGACAACAACAAATTAAATGCTTGATGCCCCACTCACTCTCAGGATTTCCACCAGCCAAACAAAAATGCAAAGTGTATAGCAGCCCAGTTCCAGGAGAAATCAAATTTTACAATGTTCTGCTGGAGAAATTCAAGGACTGAACTCCCTGTCTTCCACAGGCAGCTGTGCTGACCGAAGCCCAGCAGGTAACACCAGGAGGCACTCTCCCTGCCAGCCTGCCCACAGCACACAGACAGGGATGGAGGGGTTCAGGAGAGCCCTCAGAAGCTGCAGCCAGGGTCTCAGTGAGATGATGATATTAGGAAGTTCCTTTTAGACATGTGCAACGCCCTTCCAGCACAGGCTTGGGTGAGTTATAAATGGGATCCAGGAAAAAGAAGAGCATTCAAGCTTATCATTCTTGTATTCTTCTGCTTCCAGATTTCCCCTCCTTCTACAGTTATGGGCTCAAAAGACACCTACAAGAAAACACTACAGCCTCCTTCAGCTGTGCTCTACACTGGCACATTCAGCTTTCCTGTACTCACCCTAAACCAGCTTTCCTTTTGCAATTGTCTTACAACCTTCTGACTTATGAGAGCATGGCTTTTTATCATATTATTGAGTTTATCTAAAGCATTTGCAAAATAGGTAGTTAATATTGCTAATGGAGATTAATTCAAAGCAATTCAGCCTACGCATTTATTTGTGTAAAGGGTTACAGGCAATCAGGAAGCTATGAGATGCAACTGAATATGAGCATTTAGTGGCAGCCCTCCTGTAGTTTTTACATAGTATTTAATTGACACGAGGTAGCGCAATAGGTCTGGACAATGAGCTCTGCATAGCAGAAATCCACACTATTTTTCCATTCAGAATTCCACCCAGTGTGCAACAGCCAACTACTCAAACCTCAGGCTCTTAGATACTTTTGTTTTTCCTCTTTGAAATGCCATTAGACTGAATTAATTTCTCCAAAGTGCAGCCAGAACTCCCCGAATGGTTTCTGGACTAAGATCAGTGCTACTGCAGTGCAGAGCAGACAGGTTCTCTACAGAGGATCTGCAGGCTACAGTGGAAAGATGTGAGCTGTACCGCTGCTCCCGCATTTCCCAAAACCACCATAAACAAACCGTGATGATATGAGCCTTCTGTTTCGTAATCCTTTCCTACAGATGGACCCAGGTCCAACCCAGGAGACTCAGAGCAGCAAAGCCACAATCACTGTCCAAGCTGAGCTCTGGAAAGGGTGTTTACAGAGCAGGTTGGGGAGGCCAGTTCCCGGCAGCAGCAGCGACGCAGCTGGGACAGCTAATGAGAAACATTCGGACCATGGCTGCGAGTTCCATTTGGCAACGGCGGGAACGCTGCTCAGTTTCGTGCAGCACAGTGGATCTGTCAGGTCCCACTTTCTGACTAAGTCTCCAGCACACTGATGGCCAGACAGGCAGACACCCTTCGGCCTTACTCCCACAAGGCTGAATTCCCTGCTGGCATGAACGCTCTCATCCACTCAGGAAAACACATGGATACAGCAAACACCTTTTCTTTCTCCCACTGGCATAGATAAGCAAGCACCTATAACTTTAGGCATTCCATGCTGCTATATGCAAACATTTGCAATTATCCTCTCATGAGGCAAAATATTTGCCCAACCTTCCTCTGAGCTTCCATGGAAATGACTTTGGTGTTGATGCTACTTCTCTGATGGCACTCATCAACGAGCTTGATTGACCTGCTAGACCTTTCTGTAATGGAGTCCTTATGTCCACCCAAGCCAGTGACAAAGCCAGCACGCACAGCTTCAGCACTCAACACGGTATTGCTGATGACAACCTTCTGGCACAGGGACCTGAGACAAGAGTTCAGCTCTGACCTAGCACAGAGCGGGATCTGATAGGGGGATGGAAGCCAGGGAGTTCCACTCTGCCTGTTTCCACACCTCATGGAGGAAACAACCCCCAGTTGTAGCAAATCTGAGTAGTTTTCCCTGACAGGAAGCTGTAGTGACCTGGGCTGCAAGGCTCTAGCAAATACTCCAGATTCTCACAGAGCAGAGAGCACATTCGCCAAAGTCACAAAACACAGGCTTTCCTGAAGACAACACTGCAACTATGGGGGGTAAAAGGTTATCCTTAAGATAGAGGGATAGGAAGTGATCATTAAAGTCAACAAAAACCACATTACAAGTATTTTTTCATAATCAGAAATAGGCCTACCACAAGGTCACCATGTAAAAGGCTAATTCACCGTGCCATCATGGAAAAGACCAGTCTCTTGGAGCACACTTGAGATTAGTGTTGGCCTTATGACCAGCAAACCCCTCCAGGGAAAGTCAGGTTCAAAACTGCAGCAATAAAATACTCCCTCTGGCCCACCCAAGCCCTGAGGAGCCCATTTCAGGAGAAGGGGCTCAAGTGAACTTGGCGCTGACCTAAAGAACTGAGCAAAATCCACCCCAAACAGCACTCTTCTGGCCCCACACATTCCTTCCACAGAAGGAATTATCTGGCCTCTGAAGATCTCAATACCACCAAGCCTCATGTGCATTTGCAGAAGGTGGAAGGGAGCTCCAGTTTAGAAATGAGCACTCAGCCCTTTGCTCACTGGATGTAATCAAGTCTCAGTAAACACCATGGCAGCTACAGATCTACAGAATACAGACATCTATGCACACTCAGTCATCTTCCCTCTATCTCAGCTGATTCACTGGAACTAAAAGTGACATCCTGTTACTGAACACACACAGAGAAAACCTTTGATTTACTGGTCCAAAGGCATCTCAAACTTAGCTGAAGTAAGTCTAGGATGCATTTGGGAGTTTATGCCATAAGCAGGCACTAGACAGAGAGTTTCAGAAGAGAGCTGGAAATTTGCTCTGGCTTTTATCTGGATGTTGGGCTGTTTAGGGTATATATAAGTCAAAACCCCTTACTCTTGTCATTTAAGTGATTTTGTTTCCTGTGAATGCTTGCAGCAGGCTATTAATACCCTTATCAGGCACAATCCAACACTCTAAGGCTGCCCCTTCTTATGGTCCTGCCAATGGTTTCCTGAGTGACTGCAAACAACACGCACAGAAAAAATGTTTCCAAACAGCTCCTCCAGGCTCAGAGCCCCCGAGCAACTTCAGGTGTGGCCTTACACCACTGCTCCTCCTCTGTGAGTCCCTCCAGCATCCCAGCACCTCAGCCCTTTGTTTCAAGGACCAGCCACGCTGTTTTCACACGTTCTGCCTCGCTTGGCAGGCATTCATTAAAACCTCAACGTCTAGTTGTTGGTCTTCTGTTGCATCTCCAAGGTAACTCCATTCACATGTTGTCAGCTCCTGACACTTCACTTTGACCAGCCCGACAGGCCCTCTGACTAACATCCATCTTTTGCTCTCTCACACAGAGGAAAATATAAGCCTTTCCACGCTGTAGTATAAAGTAGGTAGGCAAACTGAGCCAAACAAAGGAATCGCTCACAGTCCATGGGAAAGTTTGTTTTTTCGATTCACTTGGGCACTTCCAGCACTCACAGACAGCATCCACTGGGCATTAAGGCTGTTCTCCCAAACCTCTGTACATCTGTTTATCTATTTACACACACACATCCACTTGCTGATCTAGATCTTTAAAGCTTCCTAAATGATTTCCAGTACACTAGTAAACTCCACGATATCCTGCAGCAGGGAGTTTTAAGAGCAAAATGATACTTTGCAAAATATCTGTTTCTTTTTCAGCATCAGACTCAGAAGGTTTTCATTCCTGTCCTTCATTGCCTTCAAGGCAGCTTGGAATAAACAAACCAAATATTGAAAATTTGGTTGAAGAAGAAAAAGTGACTTCCATCCTGCCACACAAAGGAAACACCTGGTTGTTAAGGACTTTAAAGATATTTTAATAGTGGCCTGTGCAACTTCGAGCACGAAAGACAGAGTTGTTTGAAGTCAGTGGAAAGTCTCGTCTACGCTCAGATTTGTGTGGATGCATTGCAATTTCCCTGCACATGGGAGTGTGGTAATAAGAGTCTTTCACTACATTCTTCCATGGTCAAATCATCAAAAGTAATTTTGCAATAGTGCAGAGTCAATATAATTTATAGCGAAAAGGAGTAGCTTGATGTCAGTTTATGTTTCCCCAAATCCTGTTTTCATTGGGCAATTATCGTTTCAGTGGAAAAGGTTCCAAATGTCTTCAGTCTTCTGGAGAAATGCCAAGCTGTTGTATAATGGTAGGGTAATTTAAAACCTATAATTTAGAAAGGCCATTTCTGTCTGAATCCATTCTTTTTAAAAAGCTAGCTTTGCAGAGTTACACTTTAGTTTTCAAAGCAAAATACCTGTTTTGTTTTCAAAAAATAGATGGCCACAGAAGAAGCATCCAGCAGAGTCACAAAAGCAGGTGCTGCCTGAGCCATGCCTGCCAATGCCAGTGAGACACAAAGAGAAGAGCACAGGGAGGGGAGCAGCAGAGCCATCACTATTCTGCACCTTCCTGTCTGCCCCTCGAAGAACTGCCCTAACAAACAGCAAAAACAACAGATCTAAGGAGAAGGCTGGAATCAGACCTCATCCTCCGACCAACCTTAGCCAATTTTGAAGTGGCAAAAATTTGCAGATGGAAGGAACACCATTCAGGGATGGAAGGAAATACTACATTTTGGTAGTGTATTGGGTTCAGGCACATATAGCACAGCTAACTTGTCCTGGAAAAATTAGATATCCTTAATTGTTCTGTAATTTAGAAGAAATACTGTCAGATGTTACAACATTAGCCTCATCTAGTCTTCCACTCCTGGTGCTGAACTTCCCTTGTGGATGTCTCTACAGGTTTTAGCAGAAAATGAACAGAATCTGGCAACTATAAGGTTTAAAGGATCGATCAGTCCAAGGACATCACCCAGATCATGTATGCTGATACCTTGGCTACAAATCACTTCAACATCCTGAGCAATGCTTCAGGAAGAAAACCTTCCAGCTTTGCAGGGACAATCCTGTGTGCCTGAGGGATGTTTTGCAGGAAGACCAATGTCATTCTTGGTCATTAATGCATTTTGGTAGCAACCTACGTAAGTGCAATATTTATAATGATCCCATAAAAGGAGGTCAACCTCAAATGCACAGTCCTGCTCTTCCAGGCTAAGAGCTTCACATGCAGCTGAGGTTAAAATTCAAACTGGCCATGGTGAAGCTAAAGCAGATATTGCTAAATAAACTAATTATTCTCTGCAGCACACAAACAGCCACTGTGGTTTCAAGTACCTGACAGAAGTATTTGAGGAACTGGGTACAGTTTTTAGACCCCTGAAATATCCTTAGAAAGGCACAGAGGTCAAACACCACATTTGGGGTTGCTCCCACTGAGAATGGGAACAGTGGATCCAGCTGAGATCAGAGACCTTGCTTAATCCCTCCTCACTAGGTTACCTGACCTGGGAACAACCCATCCACTTAATACAATGCACCTCAGACCACAATTGCCAAGAGAATTCTCTTCTGGAGCACAGTTTGTTTAAACATGTTTTTAGCAGAAATACACTCAGAAATCCCTTTAAAAGCCAAGGGACCAACACACACAGTTAAACAAGTGTCCAAGTGCAGTCCCAAGGTGTGACCTTTGTTTCTTTCTCTAGCCTGGCTTGCATTCAGTTACAATAAAATCGAGTTCAGACTCTGGTTGATTTTAAATCCCAGTAAGATCCATAAAACTGACTGGAAAAAAAAACATTATAAGAAATCCCAAACCAACAAGTAGCCTGCTTATGGGGAAAGCTCCCTCTGCAATGAAGCCTGAGATAGGATGTGGAAACACCATTCTGGGAACACCAAGCCTCAAGATGTGGTTTTCTACCAGCTGTGAACAATTTCTACCTCCAAACTTCATCTAATATACATTAACCTGCTTTATGTTTATATTTTATATCCAGGTCAAATGCACTAGTCTAAGAGCTGTGTCCCTGAAGCTGGGACCACTAGGCTTTCAAGATGCCCTGCTCAAATTCATACACACTGTCATTTAAAGCCACATCCCTCTTTCACTGATACATCCTCCTTTTGCCCACTTCCAGGGTTATGATCCATATAATAAGCAGGGACTGTGCTATTAGCCAGCCCAGCAAGAAAAGTATCTATCCCAACATAGTTATATAAAAAATGGTGCTTGTGGGATAGCCTGGGCTGAGACAGGAATGTCAGGCAGTTCAGCTAACATCCTATACTGGAAACTTTTTGTAATTTTTTCCATAATACTTTTAAATAGATAAAGCACAGTGTGTCATTAATTACCTAATGCCCTGTTGGCATGACAAGCATTGCAAATAAAAACAAGCAAAACTGGAGTCTTCTGGGAAAATTCTCACTGAATCCAAGAAGATTTAGGACATAAGACAGCAGAAAATAAAAAACAGAACAGGAGCTGTGGGGAATCATCTTGTAAAAAGCCTAAAAGCACAATGAAAACTTACCTAGACAGAACTGTGCAATCTTTTACCTCTCTGCAAATGCCTCAGCTGTGCCACGCAGCACCTCCTGCACTCAGAGTGACAACAGCTCCATCCCCACTCTCCTTTATGAGAGCACCGTGATTTGTTTAATGCGAGCTGAGTGCTTTTCACCCGGCTAAAACCACCACGCAAACAGAGGGAACAGGTTAGGCTGTAACCAAATGAATACCAAGCAGCACAGAGTGTGCTTGGGTAGAAATGTCGCCGTGTGCTCCTCCCTCCACCTGATACAAACAAACAAGGCCAGGGGAGAGCTCTGCCACCCATGCTCGGCCAAGACTTGGTGCCCGTCAGCATCTCCCGCGTCACCAGCAACAGCGCAGAGGCGTCCCATGGCACAAAGCTGCCAGCCTTTCAGGCCACGACTTCAGAGTGTTTTTTTCATCTCTCTTCAAAGGTATATTGAGCATACATCTTGTCCCAAGATGGAGGTTTTAAGCTTAGAGCCACAGGAGGAAGGTGCCAAGTGAAAGGTGCCTCTCACAGACCATGTCAGCAGTGCGCGCTGGGTAAGTGGCAGCATGAGAGGCTCCCAAAGCTCCCAGAGAGGCAGGAAGGTGAGCAGGGACTAGCTGAACTGCCATGAGCGAGAGGGATGCAAGCATTACCATCTTTTGAAACACATACAAGCACACAGAGCCACAGTAGACACATCTCCAGCAAAAAGGGGACAGCAGAAGACAATGATACCTCCAGGATGGACTTCCCAATGTAAGCTGCCTGACAGCAGCAGCTGTCAGCTTGTAAGTGCACACATTGTACCTTACAAAACAAGAATCCCAGCCATCCCAGTCTGCCTAGACTGTGATTTATACACCAGACACCCTCTAGCCTTGTTCCCAATATGTTCACCATTTTGAATGATCAGCTTAGTCTCTCTGACTCTACTCCAAAGCTTCAGATGGTGCTGTGCAGTCCCTTGGCAGGGGGCAGGGAGCCTGTACATTATTCAGGTTTACTTCCACCAAAGGGAGCTCATACACCACTTTGCAGAGTGGCACAAGCAGGCCCAGGAGCTGTTACTAGCAGGAGTCTTGCTAAAGACCCACAAACATGAGCTCTGCAGCACCACACAGCTACAACTCACTGCACTGTCAACTGGCCACAGCTTCAAGCAGACCTAGAGTCTCAACAGTGTGTGTGTAAGCCAGAAAATTAACTAAAGAGGCTGTTAGCTGGAAGATCACCCTCTCTGTCACTGTAATTGAGTCAAGTCCAGCACCAGGAACCTGGCAGCTGCTGCTCAGGAAGTCTGCTCCGTACTGTCCATTACCTCTGCTCAGCTCAGGTCCCCACCCAGGGCTTCCAACCAGATCACCAAGCCACACTAAAAATAGCCAGCTCACAAAACGAGCTCTTGGCTCTAGCCACTCCACCCTCAAAGTACAGAGACTAACTATACTGCCTTTTACAAACAAAGGAGAATTCACTCCTCCATCTATTTATAAGCTGCTTATTCACAGTTTGCAAGAACAGATTTTTTTCAGATGAGGAGCTTGGGGGAAGAGATTATGTTTTTTCTGGTTCCATGTTCCACAGAGTCAAGCACTCAACATGGTCATTCCTTCAAAATCTGAGGTTTCACTCTTTCTTTCAGCTCTCACCTCAAGCCTTGGGACTATCTTGCCCATCACCATGCAGAGCATTACACAATCCCACTCCGTGCCACAGTGAGAATGTGGGTTCCTGGTAGAGCCAGGCAGGTGTATGCTGGTTAAACTAGTATAAACCATCTTTATATTAATATAAAATGTTTATACCTTCTTTACTCTACCTGTGACTCATAAGGTATCTGCAGGATGAAAGGCATCACTGGGCATTTGGTCTAGGCACACGTTTCCAGCTCTTGGCTATGCCGGAAGAGCAGCAATAATGAGAACAACACTGGAAAATGTCTGGCTAAAGAGCAGGTTAAAAGTCTCCTCACCTTGCTGCCCAGCCCCACATCACTGCCTCACTTTAGCAAGAGCTCCCACTGCTGCTGCCTGGCTTCTGGCAGCTTCTCTGACACTTCCATCATAAGCTGTAAGTCTTTAAAATCCAGTACAGAAGCAGCAATGCATTAATCCACCTTCCATAGCTGGAGTTGCCTGCAAGCTACAGCTTAGTTGATCACTACACCAGATATCCACAAGCCAAAGCTACGCCTGCTAACCAACTCTATGCACCTTATTAAAAAGACTGTGGTTATTAAAAATTTCCTGTTTAAAAGTGCAGAAAGAAGTATTAATAGCATTAAAGTGATGGAGTTCTCCATACCATTTTTCCACACTTACCAACAGGAACTTCAGCCAGGCTAACAGCTCTGCATTTCACTGCCCAGAAAGACTGGGCCAGCAAAACCTCCAACGGTTCAGCTAAGAGACCTGGAGAAGCACTGAGCCTTCAGCACAGTGAACAGTGTGAAGGCAAACGTGCTGGCTTTAGATCCACCAACAGAGAGCGAGTGGCAATGTCACCTCCAGCAGGGCCCCTGCCCCTCTGGGTGGCCAGCCCTATCATTACAGCACTTAAAGAGGCGCCACAAAGATACAGCTCATCAGTGCCACACCCACTCCATCTCCAGGCCAAATTCAGCCTGCTCTGGCTGGAGGGGGGAGATGGCAGAGGGACCAGCTGAGCACTCCACATCCCCTAAGCCAACTCCCTGCAATGAGCTGCCTGCAGGACGTGTGTTCTGCTAACTGAGCGCCTCCTTGCTAAGCTGGGAAAAGGCAGAGATGCAGACAGACTGCTTGGGGAAGTCTTTGTGAATAAGCAGCTGGATGGGCAAGGCTATCTTTTACAGTGGTACTTGGTAGAGAAAAGAGCATGAAGACTCTTGGTCAGCTCACAATGTGAGCAGTTACTGGTCAGAGCCACTGCTGTGGTGCTGCAGCATCCCTCAGGATGGCACCATTGAGGAAAGATTCCCACGGGCTCTTGAATCATCTGTTAGAGAAACAAAAGGATGGAGCACAACACAGCTCCCCTGCATGTCCACATCTTTGATGGGATGAGTTCAATTTCTGCAGGAAAGAAGCTGTGGCACTGGCTTAGCAAAGCCTCACAAAGCCTTGGGCAGACTTGAGCAGCAATGAGACCTCACTGCTCTGTCACAAAACACTCCAAAGGGCATCTCTGCTCTCCAGGAGGGCAGACCAGGGAAGGTGCCAAAACCAATCCCAAGGGAAGAGTTTCAATATTAAAGACCAAAGCGAGTCTTGTTTGCTGTGTGCTCTCAGAAGGTATTTGGCAGATAACATCTGACTGCACACACCACATGCCTGCTTCCTTGCCTATTTTAACTATCTCCAACCTGTGGTCAGAAGGGTTTGTCCACCTCTATTCTTACCAACTCTTAGTGTTCTTTTTGCCACATGAAGCCACAAACTAGCAAGAAAGTCGTCTGTGAGAGATGGAAAAACCTAACACCTGAAAAAAAAAGCAAGTCAATTCATTGCTTGGTTAATTCCAAGGTGAAGGTGCAGCTGGGCTTGTTTTCTGTCCTCTTAAAAAAAAAACAAACAAAAAGTCACAATTTTACCTTTAGTTCTGCACTTTTGGTTGGCATATTCAGTGGAGCCAAAAGCCCAGAAAACTGCTCTTAAAATTGTCTTTTCTATTTATATGTAATTCCTGCATATTTAGACAGTCACCTGTCCACAGCTGGCCTCAATTTATGACTAAGAAGTCCTGGCAGTCAGGACTCTGTTTTATCAGACTTCTGCACCACAGGAAAGAATAAAAAACTACAACAAGGTGACACGTGATAGACACAAGAGCCAAAAGGTGGCTCAAAAGAGTAAAGCCATTTGACTTGCTTTTGTAAATAATTTATTTCAAGTATTGAGAGAATGGGTGTGGAGTTGGGCTGTTAAGCACTGATCATGATTTTACAATTCAAAGTTCAGGAGAGCAGTACCACAGGCCCTGCTGAGGGCACGCACAAAGCCAGCCCTGTTCCATTTTCACACAGCACCAGTCAGAAACATCAACAGCCACTCCATGGTAGCTTAGCAGGCCAATTGCAATATTTTGCCCCTCCCCTGGTTTTATCATATCTGTTAAAGAAGCCTTTAAAAATCACAACCTCTACAATATTAGCAGAGCTCAGAACCTTTAATATCTGCACACCAGATAGGAAAGAAGGAGCAAGGGCAAAGCCATGGCAGACCCAAAACCAACAGGGCCTTATACAGACTTCTCTAGCCAAGTGACAGAGCTTTCCTCCCCATTTGAAGGGATCCTGGAACAAGGCAGAGTGGATTTCTTCAGTCCTCTGCCCCAAGTTAGATGAAAACTAAAATACTGCATGGATTTAGTTTCTGCAAGTACTCCACAGCCTAGAAGAGAATAACCTTTGCTATATTCATTTATGCTCCTCAAGCTGCAGAGAGCCACGTATATCTGAGCTGTGGCATGCAGTCTCCTTTCATACTGGCAGGCAATTAATATAACCTGAATTAACAGAGAACATGCCACGGCCTCAGCATGCATTCAAACACTGCACAATCAGAGAATTCTGTGTGTATCCCCCACCCCTGCCCTTGCTAGGGTAATCAAAGCAGTAAATTATCCTTAGGGGCTCTGTCAGATCAGGTTTCAAAGTTGATTATTTCCCTGCACAAAAACACAGGCTTAGCTTAAAACCAAAACAAAACATAAAACCCATGCACGTTCTCCCCATTCTCCTAGGACTCTCAAGTTGCTGTGTGTTGCTTAAAATAAAATAAATAATAATAAAAAAACCCTAAACAAAACAAAGCACAAAACCCCACATTATTGTGCTTCTCATGTCATGTGAGAATGAAAAGACTATACTGTACTAATTCAATCCAAAATTGCATCAAGATTACTTCACCAGTTCAGCAAGAGAGCTGTGACTGCACAGGCTGCCAGAGCTGCTGACAGGAGGCACAGCAAGCAGGGAACAGGAGCAGTTACACAGCCTGCCCCCACACACCCCTCTGCACCAAAATGCCAACCCTCTTCTCCCAGTGACAGGTACCAACTTGCACCATCATCCACTTGCTGACTTTCCAAAGAGAAATGTTGTTCTTCTCCCAGTGTTTGGGTGAGATACTCCATAACTATTTTGTTATCTTCTCTCCATTCCTTCCCTTCAAACCTCCCAGCTTGTGATGGCAACAGGGAGTTTAATCAGAGCAAGGCTGCAGATGCACAGAGCCATTCCACAGCACCCTGCCATCCCCTGTGCCCTCAGCTGCACCCACATGCCAGTGCTTATCTCCCACTGGGGCTGGAAGCTCCTGGGTGCAAAGGCTGCCTTCCTACCTCGTTGTTTGCACAGCACATAGCACAGAGGCCTTCACACACTGACAGGCTTCAGGTGCTTTAACAGTACAAACAGGAGTTGTGCAATGCCCTGGGGATGTCAAACAGCTGGGCTCTCTCAGTCCCTGCTTCTCATACCCACCCCACAAATGGGCAGTGAGTATTGTTTGTGCAAACTGTACCAATGTGTGAGGAGATCCGAGCCTGCTGCAGCCAGAAAGCATTCCTCCCAGTCAAGGTCCTTGGAAATCCCCTTGCACAAGGAGTGCCTTGGCAAATCACACACTGATAATGCTCTGGACCTAAACATTCATCACTGGTATCATCAATTAAGGCTTGTGTTTTAGAGGTACCCAAAATATCCAGCTCTCTCTCCACTGCAGAAGATAAGTCTGATTTGGCTTGAAAAAGGAAGTTTAACCATCTAAATGAATCCACCCAGTTTTAGGACTGGGGAAGAAGCAATCAGGATAAGAGTAAAATTCATTACCTTTTTCACCTTTGCTGTTTTCAACGTAATTCTTTGCTACACAAAGCTGCTCTCTAGTCTGCACCAATGATGGGGCACTTTAGGGAGACTCACAGTGCCTGCTTTTTGCTCATCTCCTGCTCTGGACACTCACCTGTAGTCCTGGGTAAGGGTGACACAAGACTCCTCCTTCCTCAGTCTGGCCAGGACTGCTCCACCCTCCAGCTGCAGCTTGACCAACCTTGTGTCTTCAAGAACGTTCTTCATCAGCTGCCTGTAATTCCTCAGCAGCACAGCTGCATCCTGGAGGGATCACAAGAGTGAGGTGAGAAGTTACTGCAACCTACAGGCAATGAGGGAACAGGCAGAAACCAGCACCCAAACCACAGCTCACCTGGGCCCACTCTAAGAAAGGGGGAGGCTGGTTCCCACAGCTGTTTCTCTCAAGCTTGCCAAATCTAAAGTGATAAACAGTATTCCTCATGCTCTTGATACTTTCCCCACCAAAGATTGTGACTGAATTCCCATCATTGTTGTTCCATTCATTTGCTGGGCATAGAAGGAGTAAGCTTTCCAGCCTCACTTCCCACTCACAGTTAGCTCCCACTGTTTTGAGAGCCAGGATTTCCAGGCTCCAAGCCTTGGGTCAAGATTCACATGAAGGGTTTGTGGATATACAGATGTGTGCAGGAAGGCCCAGAGAGGCTGCTACAGTATCTTCCATCTTTTACTGCTGGGACCCTCAGTGCAGAGCTGGCAGCAATTCCCTACCATGTCAGGGGTACAGCAGCTTCTCAAGAGGGGGAATAGAAGGTTTGTGACAACACAGGCTTGGTCTTTGTACCTTCCCCTTCTTGCCCACTTCCAAACTTGTGTTCTGGAGGCAGCAAAGCTGGAACCACAGCACAGAATTAAGCTGTCACCTAATTTTATTCCAGGCCATTCAAGCCAACCCGGTGTGGCAGAGCCCAAGGCAGCTGCTCTGTACCTGGCACACCAAAGTTTGCTGCAGCTACAGAGCTCTGGAGCTGCTGAGGATGCACTCCAATGCTGGAGCAAGCACCCATCAGCAACGAGCCCAGCTGGAGAGATCTCCTGGGTGACACTGAGGGATCAGACAATCAGCTTCCAGACCCACTGAAGCCTCTATCACTTCATTTGGATGAGCTTGTACCGGTCCTGCTGTCCTAACAGCTCCTCAGTGAAACACAGCACTGGAAATATCCTGCTACCACAGCTTGTAAATGCAAAGCTACAGCTTCTCTGCAGCTATCCAGCCTCCTGCTCTCTTCTGTCTCAGGTCCAGCTCTGAGCAGAGGTGAAGGATGTGCTTACCTCAGCCTTTTGGGGTAAATGTCCAGATTCCACTTTCTGAATAGCTCCCTGAAGGAAAGCACAAGCACCCTGGCAGCGTTGGAGCAAGTGTTCCAGTTTCTACAAGAAAGGACCAAGGCAGAGATCACTCTCTCACTGCTGACAGGAAAGGTGTCTTTTGAGCTTGCAGAAGCTTATGAGTACAAAAATCAGGAGAGGTTCAAACACATTAATCCAGGGTTCAATTATATCATTCAGTGAGACTGTATCAGCAAAGAGGGGCCCACCAGAGGCTTCAGATGAATCACACTAGACCAAGGCCTCTATGCACATCTTAAAAACTTGCATACTCATGGCTGGGATGGGTCATGCTTTACAGAAATAAAAAAAATCAGTCCACTTATGTCTCACATTTTTCTATTAGCATTTCTTGTAACTTTCCGTGAGGATGAATCATGCTGCATGAATTTCAGAGAAACAAAACATTAAAAAGTATTTGGAATTTTTCTACTTTAAATAATTTCTCTTTGTGTTAAAAGTCACATAAGTTAAAGATTAGGAAACTGGAAAACTTCCAAAATTAAACACCTTAACCTATGGACAAATCTGAAATCCTTCCTCTCTTCAGGGTGGGGGAAACAGGGAGAAAAACAAACAAAAAAAGCCCAAATGTTTCATAAGGGTTCGTGAGGCACTATTTTTTAGCAAAGTGAGTAATATAAAGCCTAAATACTGTCAGATGCCACCCTCTAGCCACTGAAATCAGAGAAGGGAGAAACAGCTATTCCAAAATAACCATGCTTAAAACAAAACAAAAAAGCAGCTGTTTGAATCTTTACTGAATTGAACTGCCTCCTCCCTGGAGTGCTGGAACAGCCCCAGCAGTGACAGATTAGCAGGCAGGATGCAGGTGAGATCACTGAGACAGGAAATAAATGCTGTTTGCCACATAGCTGCACAGCTAAAGGAGCTGAGCACAGGGGTCATTATCACACACAGGCATTCCAAACTGAGTGATTGCCATACTAATGCCCTTTGGTAAAGCTTTACATGCTAAAATGTAAGATACAAACAAGAAGTAGCCTGGTATTATGCTCCTTCCTTCAAGAATTACCCTTCTCCACACAGAGAGCACCTCAGCTCTCAAGCTATTCCCAGCTCTGTCCATAAAACTAACCCACAACCTCTTGCAAAGTTTCTCTGCTTCCTCACTGTCAAATGAACTTCAACTTCTCAAATTCAATCCTAGACACCAAGATTAGGCTTCTGCACCTCTACTGCATCAGCACAGGTTCATACAAGTACTTTTAGAGGAAAGTTTAAAAAAAGAGTTCTAAAAAAAGAGTTCTAAAATAAGCTGGAAAAAATAAGTTAACATTTGGCACATGCCAAGCCTAACTGCTGAAGCCTGCCACCAGCACCACAGTGGTGTTATCAGTGACATCTTAATCTGCTTCAAAGGCTGCACTGTGCCACACAGCACTCTGGGCAGCGAGGTCAGAGCCAAAAGACCACTGGATCCTCTGGAAGCTGAGGTGACAATTCTGTCAGCCACCAGGGTGAGTAAACTCAACGTGAAGACAGCCAGCTTGTGAGCAGATTTACAGAGATTTAATCCTGTCTAGTCTCAGTGTGCCAAAGAACTCAATAGAGCTTTTAAAGGTTCAACAAGCACATGGCTCACAGCACCCAGGCTCCCTCCACAGCACACAGGGCTGGGTACTGGTGCCATGGATGCTACCACTGCAGACTTCTGGCACTCTGCACATACCCTGCTGCTTGGAAGTAAAAGAGGCATCTAGAAGCAGAATTCTGAACTGATAATCAGGAACTTCCAAGCCTCACTCATGCAAGGACTGCAGTTTTTACTAAGGGGCTAATAGCTTGGTCTGGGGAACTTGCTTCGAAACAAAAAAGTTGTTATAATGCTCAAGTTCTTGATTGTTAGTCCAATGGCAACATGATACTAATACCTTCTCCTGAGTTTCAGAAGTGTTTGACCTTAATCATCTGAGTATAACTCAAGAGCCACTCTGTATCACAACAAAACAGGATTCCATTTCAGATCTGACCACATTTTGAAAGGAAGGAAGAATTTAATACAGTTCAAGCAGATGAGTTAGAAACTAAAATTTTAGTTCTTGCAGTCATGCCAATAGGCCACAGTGTGCACCCATCTTTTGAAGACAGTATTAGCTTTTTTTTTTTGATAACACAGATTCATTTGCATTCATAGCTACTACAGGAACATTATCTTAATGCCTGTAGGTTCAGCTGTTGACTGAGGTTCCTCTGTTACCATGCCACTGCTCCTCCCAGACACCAAGGCACACAAGACATCCCACTCACCATGCGGAAGTTTAACCAGTCCTGGTGGCAGTAAGGAAAGGTCCCATCCAGTTCCAGAGGCAGCTGTGAGCTGTCTATGTGCTTATGGAGGGACTTCATGGAGGTGAGAAGTTCAAACTGCACAGGAATAGAAGGGGAAAAAAAAGCACACTTGATTAGAGTGTTAGTATTGGAGGAGGAGGGGAAGGTTAACAAAAGACAGAATCCATCATTTCTTTATCTATCTTGCACAGAAGCGCAGTGTGCATCTGCAGTAACACTACAATATGAAGGGGAAAAAAAATCAATTCAATCTTAGAGCAGCTTGTTGAACAGCTCAGTGGGCGAACCCTGAAGGAATGCAGGCCACAACATGCTGTTTCACCAGGCAGAACATCTGTGATGGAAGTCTGGCAGCAGCCAGCCTTGTCCAGAGCCAGTACCTCCTGGTGTAAGCAGAGCAACTCCCTCATATATTCCCACGTTGTGTTGTGATTTGCATTTGTTTGGAGAGTTTGGGAAGTTAAATCCAGCCCCCAGCTTCCCCACCTCACTTCCTGGAAAAAGTCAAACAGGGCAGCCTCTGCCCTGCCCTCAACTCTCCACTCACCACAGCAGCTGTTTGCTCCAAGAGTTTCCTGGCTCTTGACACAGGTTACTTGCCTTCTGCAAGTCTGCAGGACCTCAGAGCATTTCTGCACTCGCCAGAGCAACAAGTGTTGCTGCAGGTACATGGAAGCCAGCCCAGACACAAACTCAGGTGCAGACACTGAACTCCCACACACACACTGTGAAGTTTCCTCCTCCTCATAAAATTGTGATGATGCTTCCAATTCCTCATGCATACCCATGTCTTTGTTAGCCTTTCCTCTGTTCCCTCCCACACTCTTTGTATTTGTTCAATGTGTTTAATGTCTTCTGTAACTCTCCCTGCATGCAGCTCCCATTCTGACTCCAAACTCTTCCACATGAGGACAATGAGGAAATGGACTAACAGCATTTGTTATTCTTTAGCCCTTTGGGGCACCATACCACACACACAGCAAACCTGATGCCTATCACAACATTTTCATCCACAGGAGCCAAAAGGGAGGTCCTGGCCTACTCTGAAGCCTACAGGGTTTCAGCGGGCACAGAATTTCATTCCAATCTTGTAGGTTGCAACAGTCTTAGAGCAGAGGGAGAGGATGAAGTCTTATCCTCTGTTCATTTATCACAGCTTGGCTGGGAATCTACATTTCTTACACAGCTATAGAACACCAAGACAGTTTTTCTTCTAGTGGGAGAGTTCAGTGATGTTGTGATAACTTTCCCTCCTCCTTCTGGATATTGCAGCTACAAAGGAAACCTCACACAAATGCCCTTCTCATCCTCCCCTTCTTGCAGAAGTCTCTCAGCCACTGGCAGCAGCAGGTATGAGAAGAGGAAACACGAGCTATGCAAAATGCAGGAAAGCAACAAGAACCTTCCAAGGTGGAGTTCAAGATTTAGCCTAATGGGATCTCTTCCTGACCATGGATTTCCCCCCTGGTTAACAGGAGAACATGAAAAGCATCCCTAGCTGTTTGTGCAGGGCTTCTCCATGCAGCTCCCCATGTTCCCAACAAACCCCCTGTGTCCTGAGGGCCCCAGCAGACTGACGTAGTTATGGCACAAATGTCACTGATGGACTTGGCAATAAACACAGCATGACAGGGATCTGTTCAGCTCACATAAACACTACAGCCCAATAAATACCACACCCCTAAGAGACCACAACCATAAAACACAGAGAACAGCTAGAGAGATTTCATGGGAGATTAAACATACATCACTGACAGGGAATTTGCTGTTTGGAGAGTTAAACAAAGGACATCAAGAACTGTCCAGCAAACCCCGGATGAATGGTTCCATTACCTGTCCTGCTGGTGGCTTCTCCATCCGAAAAGTCAGCTCTCTTTCAACCAGAAGCAGTACTCCATGAATACAATGAGGATCCATGTCCTACAACAGAACAGAGCACAAATCCATCACTGACCTGCCTCGGACACTAAAGGGAATGTACCACATCAGGTTCCTACACAAGACTGCAATTTATCCTTCAAAGGCCTCTGCAAAGCCCAGAAGGCAGACACCAGAAATTAGGGAAGGCCAGTCTAAGAGCACCAAGGTGATGTCCTTAAGGTAGTTTGCTTTGTATCAAGTAGGCCTGCAATATTTAAGGAAGCAATGGAAGAGGTCAGGCGTTGGCCGTACTAAAAAAGCTCTGCATACTGTACAGGGAAGTGTGTCAGGGAAAAAAACAAAACCAAAAAAACAAAACCAGAAATCGTGTTCAGTGTCCAAGTTTTTTCATGATAACTTTCCTGGTCACTTCACCTAACCAAAAGGAAGTGGCTTTTTTTTCCCCCCCACAGTGCCAAAAATGTCGTCTTGTCTCTACTCACTGCCAATTTACAATCAAGTACTTGCATCCTGTTTCTACTGTTAAACCGACAGAAATTCCAAACACAAGGGATGTCTGGCAGCTGCAGTTCAAACTCGGTGATTCAGGAGCAGCTCTCCAATTATAGAAGCATTCTACAGGGAAGTGAGACACAGGCCCAGAGAGCAACAGCAGCAAGAGGGAAACACGACAGAAAGACCCAGACCATGGAGAGAGAGCTCACTACACATGTGATGCCTGGACCAGGACAGCAAGGAAATGAGCCATTTAAGCTGTTGTGCCACATGGTTAAACAAGAGCCATCCCATTTGGATGTCTCCTACATGGTCTTTGCCTCTGCAAAGATCTCAGGAACCGTCAAGCAACAAATCCTTTCTGGTGTTGCTTGAGCTGCAAGGACCTGCCACAGAGCAAAGCACAACAGCAAAGGAAACCTGTTTAAATGAACAGCTCCAGCAGTGTGCAGGGTTACATATCTGCCAGGAACAGCAGAGCCAGAGGACAGAAGCAAGTGGACCAGAAGAGACTGAGCCACTTAACGTGACACTGGGCCCAGTTCAGCAATTAAGAAACAATGCCAAGACAAGAAGCCCCAATTCTGCACGTGGAAACAGCAGCAGAGATTCCAGAACAGAGGAAAAAGACCTTTCTCTCATCCAGTCCTAAACCACGATCCTTTTAAACAAACAGGAAAAAAATCCCAACTGAAACACCTTCCAAACCATAAGAGGTTTCTACATCTTCTCAAATCCCTTTCTCCAAAGTGAATTATTCACACTTTCACTGTTATTCGAACACTGAACAAAAGCCAAAAAGGATTTATTGCATAATGAGGCTGCATTAGGCAAATACTGAAGAGAGGATGGGGAGATGTTACAGCTGTATCACCAGCTCTGAATTTATCTGCTAGAAAGTAGTGAAGGATGAAGAGTGGACACAGCTTTAAGACTGATGATGGTACTAAACAAGTTCTTTCTTACACAACTCCTCTTCCACTCCAGCAGTCATGAGATGTGCAGTCTGAGTGAGGGATAAAGGTAGTGATTGTGTAACAAGAGGTCACCACAACAGCCAAAACGCTCACTTGTTTGTTACTCCTGAAAATAGAAACTGAAAAACCATTCAAAAATAAAGCTGACAGGGGAAAAGTTCAAGGTTTTCCAATCCAAGAAGAAACTGTATTTCCAAAGAAATCAAGTACTTTTCACCACATTTTTAAATTTAAACAGCAGAAAAGAAGTTAGTCTCACCCAGCACTGATGGAGCAATCCAAAGACTGAAATAGTTTACAGCAGCACCTCAGGAGACAAGCAGAGCTGGACACAGCAGGATGCTACTCGAGGAAGCTTCCCTGCAGCTTTCTGCACAATCTCTTACCACCTTTGCTACCAAAACCAACTATATGGAAGCAAAGAAACAAGAGTTCCACAAATAAGTGAACTCTTCACCTCCCAAAACAGGTACAGTGTGGACAGCATAGAATAGAGGGTAGAAAAGAACCATAGAAAGCACCAGGGTAAAACAACTTCCTTTTATTATTATTCTTTTAAAAGAGAATTAGTTTCTTTCTTCAAGGTTTCTCAGACTGAAGTTTCAGTCTTCTGGCTTCCTGCCCAAATGGAAGCCCATGGCCAGACTTAACAACACTGGCACAGCTTGAAGCACAGGCTGCCAGGAATGTCTGTGCAGAGGGGAGAGTCCCCAGACACCTCAATGAGTCTCAAAGTGACCATTGGAGTAGCAGGAGGTCCCTGGTCTTCAACATCTGACCAAGATGCTCCATACCTCTGCACTGAGAATGCAAATACGTCTCTTGAACAGAAAGGTTTGCACAGAACTTCTCTGCTTTTAAGTGCTAAACTGACTCTTCCCAATCCAACACACAGACACAGCAGATTACAAGATTAGGCCTTGGCATTGATATGTGAAATTCAAAGGATCTCACTTTATAAGGACTCAGGCAGAGGGAAATCCCACAGGTATCTGCTCACTGCAGGCCAGTGCACACATTCCACTGTCCATGCCCTACCTCCTCACTGAGCAAGGGATCAGCCCGGCACTACCGAGCAGCAAAGTCCCTCTGAATATGTCCAGCAGCACAGAGCTTACTGGTGACAACCTGTGACCAAACATCACAGCATTTACTCCTGCAAAAATCCTTGCTCCAAAGCATCATTACACAGTTTCCCACAGGAACAAGCATGATCTATTCTTGCAACATGCACACACACTTCCCTTCACCTCTGCACAGAGCTGCCAGAGTTCCTCCTGCTTCTTCCTGAGTTAGCTCTGCAGCAGCAGTTTATTCTGCCCCTGCAGCTGTCTGAGACAGAAAGATTACCCAGACACCCACTGTTATAAAAAGGAAAGGGAAAAAAACCACATCTTGCAGGATGCAACTGCCCCCTCCCCTGGAGGCAGAGAGGACAAGCTTCCACCAGTTTACCAGGTGGTTCTAGGCAGAGCAACTGACAGGCTCCCGGTGCAAGAGGGAAAACTAACCTGCAAGCACCCAAAGTGGTCTAATAGCACTTAATTGCATTCATGCATTCACTCTGGAAAGATGGAGAAGTGGAAGAAGGACTTCCTCAGACTGACAGCTCTTGACCCAGGAACATTTGCTCCCCAGGAGTTTCTCTAGGCTTAACAGATCTGAGGAGGAAGGCATTCTGCATTAAAGCATCCGATCTGTGCTTACCCACTGTGAAACAGTGCTTCCCACTGCTGGGTCAAGAGGAAAACAGCCCTTCAGAATGGAACAAGCAATGCTGGATCTCAACATTTAACAGATTCCAGCACATTACCACAGTAAGCTTCACAAAAACCATGTAAGTAAAATCCTGTTTAAGCAGAGTGCAGGACAGAGAGAAGCGAGTTCCAGAGAGTTTGCCTGGGATAAGAGACACTGAGATGTGTAAGGGATTTCAGAAAGGACTCCAAGGAGATGATCTGCTCTGTGACCTTAGAGGCATAACAGAGTCTGTGCTTCTGCAGCCACTGGCCAGCAAACCCTGCTGCACTCTGGAACACGCAGCTTGCCTCACTGTAATTAGGCTCAGTTTTCTGTATTTCTGTATCCTTGCTTCAGAGCAGAGTGGAATATTGCCATGGGATCATGCAGTAAATGCTGAGGATCTCCAGAAGACTCAGAGGAGCCAGGGGATTAGTCCTGTACTGTAACTAGGTGATGAGCTGCCTGAACAGGCCTCCTGTACAGTGTCTTTAGAAGAATCAGTTTGAGGATCAAAAAACCATAAGCAGAGCAATCAGTCTGTGTCAGTCACTGTTACCTGGAGCACACACTCAGGTCCAGCAATCTGTCTTGCAGCACATTAATCTCTGTTAACTAACTGTTGCACCACCCTGATAAGGAAGTGCTCAGAGCCAAACAGCCATTACAGCACTGCAAAAAGCTTCCCCCCTCCCTTGCTTCAGAGGGGACACCTAAGGTTAAAATGGCATTACTACCATGCTTGTTTGAGAACTGGGACAGCCAGAACATGTTGCTGATTACCAAATCAAGCCACTAAGACTGCCATGCAACTCACATGGACAGTGAAATGCTCAAAAGCTTTAGCAAGCCCAATGCCATGTGGGCACAGCACAGAAGAGAACATATTTGCTTGTTACCTCTGCAGAACTGAGCAGGGCACCAGATTACTCCTTCACCACAGAGAATGAGCACGCTGATAGAGCTCACAGCTCCACCCAGCCCAGGAAGCAGGAGGACAGACCTCTGAGTCAGACTCAACTCTCAGATGTGGCACTGAAGCATATAAACCACAGACATCAGCTTCATTAAAACATTGCCCTGTTCCAGTTTGCAGAGTTTGAGTCCTAAGAGACCTGAGCTCTGATTTAAAAGGAACACCTGCTTAAACAAGATTAGTCACCACTACAACCCAGCATCTCCCTGGCTTTCTAACAGCAGCAGATCACTTCTATCTGGGAGTGGGGGCAACACAACCCACGGGCTTCCCAAGTGACTGATATGAAAGCCTTTGACCTGAAGCAATATAGAGTTACAACTAATCATTCACCATAAGCCACATCAACAGCTGCATGTGCTTTTCCACCTGGCATAGCAAGCAGTGTCCTTCCCTTCCCTGGCAGCAGGCAGAGGCCTCTCTTCCTCCCTTCTCTGTGGCAGGCAAAACTCCCTGCACATTTCACACAGTCCCTCAGTGCAGAGGAGAACACTTCCAAGCAGGATAACTCATGACAGCATTGAGACTTGGGTATGGGCTGTTCATCTTGCTGAAAAAAGATGAAAGCTAATTTGGAAGGGTGGGGAGGGGTGTTCTCCCCTAACTCAGACTTGCTTAGGCTTTTTACTTTGTCTGCAGTCTGGCAAGTCCAGGTCATCCTCCTAAAGCAGGGCTGGGTGTGTAACTCCACCTCCCAAAGCCAACTGAGAGCCAGGTGGCAGATGGAGACACGAGCAGCAGATGGAGATGCAACATCCAGCCCTGAGAAGGCAGGCAGTGCTCCTGTGCCCGAGCTCCAGGCTCACCTGCAGCGTGCTGAAGGCCTTGAAGAGAGCAGGAACCGGTGAACAGCGACGAGCATCCACAAGAACAGTGAGACCCAAAGCCTGACATTCTGGTCTGCAAGGACAAAGAGAAAAAGGTCACCTTTGTCACCAAAGAAGATTAACAAGACTATGGAAACAGAACCTGTAGGCATGGCAGGGTGAAAAAACCAGCACAATATGGCTTTGTAATAACAGGAACTAACTGGCCACTTTCTCCTAACCAAAACATGTACACAGAAGCCACCAATGCATTGCTCAGTTTTTAACTTTGTTACGTGATTCTGTGATTTCCACCCAAATTCCCATTTCTCCAATTCCTAAAATATGTGTCACTGATGGCAGAGGTGCTGATACCCACTCTGGATAATCCACACAGGAAAACCAGTCCTTCCTAATTGTGTTCAGGGACAAGCTTGGTTTGAGTCTCAGTGCTTCAGAAGAGCAGCCAATCTGGAGCAGACCCAATGCCTATCTTGCCCAGAATCAGATTTGAAGGGAGAAGCAGAAGAAACAAAGCATGAGTAGCAGAAGCTTTCTCATTGCTTAGGCCTGCTCCCCTTATTAATGGTTTAAAGGCTTCAAAAAAAATCACTATCAGAGAGTTAGCTTTACCTCTTCCTATTTAATCAACGGAAAGTGAAACATAGTGAGGGGAAGAACAGTCTGTCATAGTGAAAGGAAGAGTAGCTGCAGCAAACTCCAACCTGCAGACCCCAAAAACAATTTTCAGCTAGACAACAAGGCAGTCTTTCTCAATCCTTGCAGATCCTCCCTCCCTCTCAGCTTGGAGGCCTGGCCCTAAAATATCATGTCACAACACCGTCACGGAGCTGCTGCATGACTGCCCCATCGTAGCTCCCAAATCCCATTTTCTGAGCTAATGAAGGAGAGCAAGAATGGCTTGGATTCATGGCAACACATGAAAACATTCAGTACATACCCAATTCTGTCACACCATGTGCACAAGGCATATGCACAACAGGTAAAGTGCTTGCTGAACACAAGCCTGTTCACCCTAGCAGGAGATTCCCACCTGGGCAATTTCAGGCCTGTCTGGACCAAGCTCCTAGGCCAACAAAATCAACCCTCTTCCACTCCTGCCTCAATCCCCACCTGCCCACATGGCAAAGTGGACAGAGCAGCAGCTGCCCTGTCAGCCCAGGAGCATCACAAACCTTGGGATGCTATGCAAGTACAGAAGCAGGCGTACAAGCTCAGTGGTGTTGCAGTGGGGGTTTAACCAGGCTGTGTTCCTTGTCGTTATTATGGCCACCGCACGTCCTGATTTGTCTCTTGTACCTGTAAAAAGAGAAGAGTAGGGGGGAAAAATCACACAAGTATTTCAAGAGAGCCAAGGTGTGTGTGCCTCATATTCTCCCACTATCATCCCATCATTTCCTGGAAATCATCCACAGAACTGAATAGAGTGTATGCTGCAGATGGCAGGAGGCTATAAAAACACTTCCAAAGTACCCCAGAGTGAAGTAGCTGAGCTCAGCTCATCTTTCTCTCATGATAGTGTTAAACCTGGACTGCTGTCTCCTATCCAAACACACATTCTTCATAAATATGGCTGAAGTTGCCTAATGATAACCTAACCTTGTAAGAAAAACAAGAATCTCATGAACTCAAGATACAGATTCTCACCTTCACATTGCACAAGAGAACACAGACAGATCTGCAGAACTGTGTAAGGAGACTGGGCACACACTGCAGGCTGAGCCCAGAATGTAACCAGACATCTCCTCCTCGCAGCAAAGCCCTGCAGCAGGAGCCCACAGCTCCTCCTCAGAGGCTGCAGAGAGCACAGCCCAGGAGCACACTCCAGCCTGCTGACAGCTCTGACAGGGGCAGGCAGTGCCAGCCTTTCATTAGTTGCTCAGTGCCCAGGGCATAGATACAGCACAGTATGGGCAACCCAGCTGAGTTGTGATACACTGAGGAAGGAGAAATCCCTCCACTTCAGTAAGTCAGGAAGAACAATGCTTCTCTGCCAACCATTTTCCAAAAGCCCAAAGACACAGCTTATCACAGGAGGAGGAGGACGTAACAGTGCCAGTTCTGGAAATACATCCAGCCTCCTCTCCAGAGGCAAAGGCAGGGGAAAGAGCAGGTGGACACACCACTAGGGAAAGCCAGAACTGCCTCTGCAACTCAGAATCAGGCAGTGTCTGCAGTGAGCCTGCTCAAACAACTGTGAAGATAAGGGATTTGGAGAACAGTAGGGACAACACCTCTTTTGTGTGAAAAATAATTCACAAGAACAGGAGCCATTTCCTGTTATACAAATTGTATGGGGGTTGGGGGGCAGAAATCCCAAGCACAAGACAAAACCAGAGACTTAGAGAAAGCTTTGTCTTTCTCTCTCTCCTGAGCTCTGTTGCTACCACAGGAGATACTGTCCTGGACCACCTCTCCCCCCATCCCAGGGACAAGCACTGACAGGTAAAACAGACACAGGTGGAAGGCCCCAAGCACAGAAAGCTGCCCTGGTGTGATCTCAATCTGCCACTAAGACATGACTCGAGTAAGGGCCACAGACCCAGATGGACACCATTCTGAAGCAGTGCTTTCTCCCTCCCAGAGACCAAAGCTGTGACACAGGCTTTCTCCTGCTAACAAAAATCTTTCATCATCAGCGTGATTCAGGAGGACTTTTATTACTCCTGAAATACTGTAGCCTGGATGCTGCATAATCAAAGAGCTGGAAAGAAATTAGAAAAGCTTATTAATAACTTGTTTCATAAGCTAAAGGCATCAACACAATATAAAATAAAAAAGCAAAGCCTGTAATGACTGGAAAATGGCTCAATAACCAGGCTCAGTAAAAACTTTTTAGCTCTGAAGCAACATCTTTTGTCCATCAGGTAGGTTGGGCATCACCAGAACTTCATTAAACATTGAACAGTAGTCTGGGATTGCCTGAGCAGGTCAAAAAAGTAACCACAGCCACCAGGGCTACGTCTTCAACAGTGGCATAACCAAGACCATTCAGAGAAGAATGCAGAAGTGAAACTGTCCTGGCAGTTTTGGCTAACTCCATCAGCTAGCAGTTTATTAATTAGCTCTTATTCACTATTCATTATAAAAGTTATTCTTTCTAATGTCATTACTGTACCATGACCGCTGATTAACATCAAGCATTTGAGTGCATCCACTCAGGTGTGAGGATTTGCCCACTGAAACCCCGAAGGAGCAGAGACATCAGTCAATCCAACACTGCTTTTACAGGAAACACAATGCCTTCCTTAGAGAAAAACTCTTTTGAAAGTGGCATCAAACCCAAACCTTGCTGCTTCTGGGCATTTGAAGGGCACATCCCTTCATCACACATTCAAAAGGATTTGCCCCATTTAGCAGTGGTACCTTATGACAGGAATCTGAGACAAAGGGAGTGTTAGATAACACAGTCAGGCTTCTGCAATAGCATGGACTGCTCTGAAAGACCCTTTCTAATCCTGTCATTTCTTTTTGGCTGTTATACACAGCATAAAAATGTCCAACCTGATCAGCAGACCAGAAGATTAGAAATCCTCCTTTGGAATTTGTTGTAACAATTCATCTCCCAATGCAAAGTTACATGTATGAAGGTACCATAACTCTGCCCTGCACTTGGTTTTCCATCTCACCTTCTTCCAGAAACTGAAAGAGTTTAAACTCCCTTCTTCCTTCCTGGCACAAAGCTGATTTCACCTCTTTGTCAATCATCCTATGAGATAAAGAACCTCCCAGGCTCTTGCCCCAGTTTGGTTACAATAAAGGGCTGTCACCCTTCTCTGCATCACCTTCAATATTTACCAATTCCTTTTATAACACAGCCCAAATTATTTGAGAGGCATCACCAACAGGTACACAGAAGTAAAAGTCAGTCTCTTAATCTGTCTAGTCATCTCCTCCCCTTTAAACACCTGAGATCAAAATAGGTCTTGCAGTCCCAGCACCAAGAGGCAGACCCTTGTGCTGCCTTTCTCCTCTCCTTCCCCACCTCACACTACACAAGTCTGCCTGACCTCTTCTCTGAGGCTGGGCTCTCTGCCCAATTTTCAACTCATACGTGGCTCCTGAGCTATCAAATGCAGCTCTTCCTGGCCCACACTGGACAATCCCCTCACTGGCTCTGGAAGGACAGGCCCACAGGGGCTCCTTACACAGAGCTGCCAAATGCTGTTTCTCACTGGAGAGGTAGATCTGACTTCCTCTGCTTTGCTTCATGTTTGGTTAAACACAAAGACGTCTTGTGTGGGCCCTGCACACCAAGTGATCCTGGCTGCTCTGTCCAACAGCCTCAGCTTTGTTCACCCCTCTGCCAATATTTGTGCCATGCACAAGTTTTATCTGCAGCTATTTGATACTCATTGCTCTATCAGATGCAAACACTGAAGAACATTTGACCTACAAGTTGATCTTGGCAGAACAATTCTGGGAAGTCCTCCCTTGACAGCTAGTTTTGTCATCTGCTACTGAGCTACATTATCATTCATCCCACACATTGCTCATCCACACTCCACTGGGATATTCCTTTCAACACTATGTGTCATGAAATCAAATGTTTTCTAAAAATCTATTATATCGAGGTAGCTACATTTCATCAACCAAACTTCTAATTACCGAGAATAAAACTGCTTTTCAAGAGCATCTTCTACATTCCTATCCTTTAATTATCCACCAAGTGAATCAAGTTCCCATTCTCCTGACCAGGTCTGATGTCAGGCCCACCAGCCCATCATTAGCTGCACCCTCACTCTTCTCTTTTTGAACTCCTGGTATGAGCCCACAGATTTGGCATTTCTGACTCATACAAGCTTGGTTAACATTTTGAGACTCCTGAGAGCAAGCCAACATTACTTTAATGGGAGGAAGTCCCACTTCCTGTCCTGCCCATTCAGAAACTTTAGAGGATTCAAGAAGTGGAGCTTCTGAAGAGGTCTGGGGTGCAAGAAATTGAATTGGCACTGGTTTCCAGCACTGCAAATGGAGGATCATCTTCCTTGCCCTCCTACAAACCACAGTTCCCAGGCTCATTCTGGCTCAGCTACTCACCAGGCAGGCAGGCAACTCCGCTCCTGAGCACTTCTGAGTTCACATCCTTGACTATGGTAGGTGCAAACTGACCACCCCAGGCAGTTCCAGAAGTTGGGGATGTCGGGGGAGTAATAGGTGTTGAAGTTTCCTCCAGGGCACTGATTTTACTCACTGGTTTCAACACACTTGTGCCAGTTGCCTCTTTTCTCATCTCTGTCTCTTCTGACACCATCTCTGTAAGACAAGCAGCAAACAGAAGCTTGAGCAGAGTTCCACCCAAAAGGCCCCAGGTAAGTACCAGACTGGGGAGGGATGTGCCCCCAGCCCCAGCACCCTGCAGCTCCTCCAGCCCTCGTGCCAGCAGCATGCGTGTTCCAAACTGGTTATAACATTAATACCACTGTAATCCTAAAAGAACCAACCAATTTATTGTGAAGTTTGCAAAGTACAAAAGCTCGATTCAGATCAGGATTACTGTAGTCAAAGTCATTTTTAAAGGTAACATATCAAGCAGTACATGTCTGCTCACAGCCTGCAAGTCTGGCACAGTGCAAGTCCCTGGCTGAACTCCAGCAGCCTGAGCATGCTGAAGTGATAAACCAGCCTCTGACAGGGAGGGCTACTCCATCAGAGCAGAATTACTCCCCCAACACCACTTTCAGATTAGTTCCTGAAAATATGAAGTCAACTGGAGGCTGACAAATCAGCTGGAAATTAGCCAATGAGACCTTGTGCTGCTCATCCAGACTTCTTTAATTAACATTTAATGTGAAAGTCAGAAACCTATTTTAAAACACTGAAGAACAGGATGATTACACCAACCAGCTCCTGCTCAAGAACTGCAGAAAATGCTTCCTTTGTCTAACACCTCAGCTCTAAAGTACAAGTTACCAGAATCAGTTAATTCTAAAATTAATATCTTGGCTACTACATGGAAACTAAGGCTAGTTCTATCAAGTTTCAATTTTCATGTAAAATTTTCTGGAGAGAAGAAAAGAAGTATCTACCCACTATGTAAGAAGTATTATTCCCCATTTCCCAACATCACAAGAATGAGAAGCCAACAGTATGTCTTCAATAATACATCTTTAGCATTCTAAGTCCACAACTAGGCTATCCCAGTGTTTGCAGAAAGCTGTACTAAAGAAAAGGCAAAAATCTGCAAATCCTGATGCTTCAGTGTCTACCAACAAAAGTATCTTCAGGAAAATAAGAGTGGAGTATTTATTTGCTTGCTCTGAAGTCAGACATTTTAATTGCTATTTAAAATTGACTTCAACCATCCTACCTTCCTGCTGCATCAACAATGTTGACACTTGACTCAGTTTATTTACTAACAGATTCCAATACTTCATTAAAGAGCAGGACCAGGAACAAAGCAGTCCTTGAAGTGGCTTTCAATACAAGTTTTAGCAGTGAAGGAGATTTACAGGTTGAGGCTTAGCCTGAACTGCTTTCAAAATTGCTCAAATGGGTGAGAGAAGTGCCCTGAGCAGCATGGCTCACTGCACCAAATTATCCAACAGCAGGGGGAAACCAGGAGGAGCTGCAGGGCTCTGCACCATGGAGGGCACGATGGAGTAGCTGCTCCTCCCCCTTTGGAAACACCCCTGTTGAGGAGCATCCCTGGGACCCAGCCTGGCATCTGCTGCATTTGGCCACATAAGCTGCTGTGATGGCTCCAGGGCTCTGCCCAGTTCTGGGCTGCACCAGAGCTCTGCTTTGTTCCCAGGGCTACCTCAGCCTCCCTGGCCCAGCGGTGCAAGAGGACATCCACTTGGGACAACAGTGCTACATCTTCCTGGAGCAGCATTTAGAGGGGCACTGATCTCCTGCAGACAGGTATCTTGAACATCACAGAGTCCCATGGAAGTCGTGGCCAAAGGTTGCACTTTAAGAGCTGGTGGAATCACCTCATCAATGAGCTGGAAGGCCTGGTAATAAGCAGAACTACACAGTTTGTAGTAAAGGGATCTGCATTAAATGAGAAAAGCCTCAAAGGAGAACCAAAAGGTGGCATTTAAAGAGGACAAGAAAGGGAACACAGACAGCCATGTTCTACATAGGTAACACACCAGGGCAAGAGAAATACATAACTCTGTGTGACAGTCCTGCTTTGCACATCTCTTAGGATAGATGTAGCAGCTCCCAAAATGCAGGAGAGAAGCATTTTGCTCAGGCCACCACACAGCTGTGGCACTGAGGCTTCTCAGCCCCAGCGAAGCCTCACTAGAGCTGTGCAGCCTCCAAACTATGCACATCTTGCCCAAACAAACCTCTTCCCTAAGCTTCTGGGGCCCAGCTCAGACCTGCAGATGCCACCTCTCTCCAACAGGCCCAAGCACACTGTTTGTTGTTGGCAATCCGGGGCGGAGGCACTCGCTAAAGCGGAAATTGTAGAATGCGGAGGATTACATCTAAAAGCAAATTGAGAACAGGGACATCTGAATCTGCCGTGTTTGCAGGTTCCACCTTTCCCCGAGGTTAAGGAAGTGGTAGAGGAGGATTTGCTTGTGTGCATTTCAAAGAGACATTAGCATTTTTCCTGCGAACTGCCCCAGCACCAGTATCACCTATGCTAACAGCAGGCAGTAACTGCGAGCAGGAACGGAACGCCCTAACAGGTGCTGCTGAATATGCCCCAGTGTGGCTTTTCAGCCTATTTCTTGAATATCCAGATATTTTCCACCCACAAAATAGAGGAATTCCTTCCAGAGCTGCAAAGTTTCAAAATTCACCTTCACTGAGATGTTAGTCATTAGGAAAAAACAGCAGTCGCGTTATCTGTGAATGGAACCAGTGTAAATTTGAAGCCACCAACTCAAAGCAGTTCACATTTGACTTCAGATTTTATTTCTATTTATATCTAAGTCTTTCTAAGTTACAGTGTATTTGTGCAGAAAATAAACTCACTGGGAGTAGAAGAAAAGGGAGAGAGTTAAGGGACAAGGGAAAACCTGCAGACACAGCAAACTCAGATGCCCCAGTTCTGAACATGTATTTTGACATAATCTACAATATCTGCTGTAACAAGCAAGCTCCTCCACCTCACACAGAGCAAACTGTGCCTCTGCCCACTGCTGCTGAGGTGTGAAATGCAGATCTGAATTGTCCCAGTAAAGCTTAAGCTTTGCTGTTATTTATAGTTTAGGCAAGATACCCACAGTTTCCAATCATAGTAGCAAAATGACCCCAACAAGGCACAGAGAATTTAACCCACAGAACTGCCTGGCTGGAAAAGTAGAGTCCATTTGTAGGACATTTGCTTCACTTTGTAATTTTATCTCTGAATTATCTTATAAGTATATCTCTGAGGGTTTAATGGGGCTAGATAAGGGGATGGCTTGTTTGGATCTCCAAGCAATCAAATGTAATTGAATGGATTAAGCTTTTTATAGTGCTTAAGAAATATTGCCAGCATTAACAGATACTTGAGCTGCCCTTTGCCTTCAAGAGTTTGTTTGGTTAGTCTGGGTGGTTTTCCTGGTGATTTAGGTTGTTTCTTTTGCTTTACAAACACTGAGACAACAAGGTTTGCTATTTTTTTAAACTGCAGTGCCTAAGTTTAACATCAGCAGACTTGAGCCATGAATGCCACTTATTTCAGCCAAATCTCCAAAATAATTTATATTGTCTTTCATTAAAAACAAACTCCACATGCACCCAGAGGGGGTCCATCGTTGCTGAGATCTCCAGCACTGGCCAAGATTCATTCTTTGGAGCAGCGAGAACATCACACTTATTACCTCATAATGAGCTGGACCTGGCTAATTTTACACAGAAGAGATGGGAACACTGAGCAAGCAGACACTGGACTCATGAACGAAGTGTCCACCAGCACTCAACACGGACTGGGTTTTCCAAGGCCCAGTCTTCAGCAAGCATGAAGTCATGCCAGGTTTAGCTTGACAAGGGGAATGGATACCCACAGCATGGTTATTTCCTGGCATACATCCCCCAAGAGCCATAGACAGGAAGAAGGAGATCTCTTTTTTTTTCTGCTTATGGTGATGGATGCTCAGAGAGATGTGCACTTCAGAAATAGAAACTTTTGAGCTGACCCCTCCATTTCACAGAAGATAAATGCTTCAAAAATATCAGAAATGCCTGGCAACCCTGGGCTTGCCTAGCTATGGAATTACACTATTCTGGTGCAAATGTTAATGACATTTTATTTTAATCAACAGGACATTAATTTATCTCCATTAGGCACTCACTAAGACATCAGGTAAAACGTGACTTTTGGACACTATTCAAGCAGCTTGTGTGCAGCCAAATGGAGCCATCCTGCAGCTCTTGGCCACATAATTTGGGACCAGTGCAAGCATTACACTGTCCCAAGACACCCAGCTCTGGATCTGCTGCCCCACAGCGTCAAAGATGCTCCAGCAACGTGGGTCTGCACCACCAACCCTTTCAAGAGTCCTCGCTCAGATACTTCCAGCCGGGTAATTTTCCTAGCCAGGGGTCTCAGGGAACGAGAGCTGCTGAACTGGAATGGCGCCTTCCGGCCGCCCCCGCCGCACGCCCGCCCCTCGCTCATCTGCGTGAGGAGCTGCAGCTCGCCAGGCTCAGCAGGGCCGGGCAGAGCCCCCAGCGGGTCCGTGGGGCACACGGTGCCTGCCCACAGCCTGCTGCAAAAGGCACACCTGGCCTGCCCCCTCAATGCCTCCTGAAGCAGCGCAGCTCCAGCTCAGGAACCCAGGCAGCAAGGAATCTGGGTAATACCTGCTCGAATATTCCGTCTGAGGTGAAGTTAGATGCTTCACTTCTGTGCTCTCCCACTCAAGTTTAACAGCTCCTACTTGAAACATAATCAAGCTGAAGAAAGCATGCCAGAGGGGAAGGGAGGGAAGAGGGGGGGAATCCCTCAACTCTGCAGTTTGCTGCCTAAATCACTTGCCAGCACATAACATTTGCTGAGCTTTGGGTCACATTACACAACTAGAATTTTACTGTGGCATCCACTGCTGCTTCCTCTTGCCACAACCATCTTCCTAAAGCCAGTTTTCAACTGTGAAAGACTGACAATTAGAGAAGTCTCTCCTCACACATTGCACACAATAAATGTAATGGGTGGAGGACACCAGCAATGAGATTAACTGAAATTAGAAGTCTCTTACACTGGAGCATTGTTCTGTAC
Organism: Climacteris rufus; assembly: GCA_013398175.1. Lineage (NCBI taxonomy): Eukaryota > Metazoa > Chordata > Aves > Passeriformes > Climacteridae > Climacteris > Climacteris rufus. The sequence goes on from VZRZ01008635.1 coordinate 143,150, forward strand.
CGATGTAAATTTGAAAAGAATTATTAAACAAAATACCATAATAAACCCACCTGTGAAGAGAAAGCCAATCTGAAACCACAAAAATGACAATTTAATCACTTCCCAGTACTTTGTGCTCTTACCCCAAAGCCTCCCAGCAGATGTATTTATCAAATCCTGCTTGATAAGCAGTACTCAAGCAGTACTCTTTGAGGACTTTGCTTTCAATCCATGTTATCAAACACACAACCACACAAACATCCAATAGCTGTACCTTTAGGAGATGATGCCCCAGAAGCTGCCTCTGGCTGGGAGTGCAGAGTGGTAGGCTCTGTATGCCCCTCAGCAGGTTCTGAGGACAGTGGTCCAACCTCCAGTTCCTCTTCAATGGATTCCAGTGGTTTTGAGGCTGTAGTCTTCAACTTTTCCCCATAAGAAAAACTTCCCTGGCTCTCCTCCCTTCCCTGCAACTCCTGTACTGTAACATGCTCTGGGTTGAGCACAGAGTTCTCTTCACTTTCACAGCCACAGTTTTCCACCAGTCTTTGTGGTTCCTCAAACCTCCCTCCAGACCTCTGGGTTTTAACTTGACTTGAATCTTCAGCTTGTGCATCAGGGCCCAACGAGTCACTGTTATTTAACTGTTCTGTCACCTGATTCCCCTCTCCTGACAGAGCAGTTTGTAGTAGTACAGCTTCTTCAGCCTTTTTATGCTCTTGCTCTTCACCATCTGACAAATGTCTATCCATAGGGGCTATGACAGAACAATCACTATGACTAGTCTGATTCTCATTTACAGTCAACATTTCTTTACACTCTTTGACTTCCTCTTGGCTGTCCCTTCTTCCCACCTCAAATTCATCTACTTCTCCTTGGTTCTGTTCCAGAGGATTTAACGGAGAACTGAGGTTTGCTTCATCATCCTCACAGCAAGCACCTACATCTGCCACGCTCCCTGAAGGAGAGCCTCTCTCTGCACCTACATCTGAATTCTCAGGCAATGTAGTGACCTGGATTGGCTCAACACTTCCACTGACACTCTGGCAAGAGACATCAGAACCTTCCTTCAGTGTGCAACATGGTTCCAAAGGCCCTAGGCCAGACACAGGAGAAGCATCCATCAGTGTCGCCTCATTTAGACCCTCGGTCAGTGGTTCTCTGTGTACTTCCAGCATCGCCTCCTCTTTAGCAGCAGCAGCATCTAGAATCATTTCTGGGCTCTGCTCCAACATTTCAACACCAGCATTTTCACTAGGTCCATCATTTTCTCCCTCCATGTCTCCAGGGACAGCAGGCACTTGTGCTTTGCAGCTGACAGCATCCCCAGCACACACATCGCTGTAGCTGCACAGAGCGTATCGCCAGTCCAGAGAGTGTTCACCGCCAGTCTCCTGCTCTGCAAAGGAATCTGCAGCGCTGCAAGCAGGAGACTCAGCCCCAGGAAAGCTGTCACCCATGCTTCCAGGATCAACTGGTATCAACTGACCTTCTGGAGACAGTTCTCCATGTGCCATCATTTTGTTGCCTTCCAATGGAATAACATTTTTGAAAACTTCTGTAGAAGTGCTCAGAGTGTCCATTTGACAGTGCTCCTTCTGCATAAGTGCTGACTGATTTAAGTTCTTGGAATAGGCACTGTCTTGTATGACAATAAACCTCTGCTTGCCTTTAGACTCATTCACTCGTGCTCTGGGCTGAGTTAGGTAATTTAATGTCAGCGATTGGGTTAAAGAGCCTGTTTGTGGCCCAAACCTGGGCAGTGAAACTTCTGCCAGCTCAACGTACTCCCCTTCGAGGTCACTTCTCAAGTTCTCTTCAGGCACAGGACTCGTACAGATGCCATTGACCAGAGCTTCACTTAACTGTGGAGCTGTGCTGCTGATGACAGGATTGTCTCGATTTGGGCTTTGTCCCTGCAGATACTGAGACCCCAGGTCTGGTGAACTGCACTCAGTACGGTCCGTGGGGAGGCACAAAATTGAACGTTCCTCTGTTATTTCCGGAGAGATTATATTGTTTTCAATTGGTTTTGGTTTGTTTATAAATTCAGGATTAACCACTTTATCCCAGGGGACACGAAATATTTTATCATCAGTGGTTAGTATACAATTTTCCAGTGCTATACCCATCCGCTCTCCATTGAACGTACTCAACCATTCCAGCGTAAAAATAGAGGTATATGAAACTTCTGGAATCACCACTTCTTCTACATTATGCTTATCTTTTGCCAAACATTTCAATACAATTCGTGGAGGCTTCTTCACAGAGGGGACCACCTGCAGGTAGAAGTCACCAGGCTTCAAGACTCGCCAGTCAATGGAAGCCAGCTGGATTATAATCTTCTCCTGAATACACAGGGGCCATCCCGCATGGCGAAACAGCAACCCGCAGTACTGAGCCTAGGGAGACAAGACAAAGTGTTTTCAGCACCAGCAGAACATCTCAGCTCAAGCTTTTCAATTAGAGATCAATAAAACAGATTAATTTAGGCTCTTTGGTTATTGGTGTAGGGGAGTTTTTCACACTGAGATCTTCTCTAAAAAGCAGGAAACAGGAGAAGCAACCAACACAAACCACCTATGCAGGACAGGTGGGGACCAGTCACACTGGGAGGCTGCAACCTCCCAGTGAAGGGAAGGACACACTGCCAAGACAAAGCAAAAAAGGAAGCAGCAAACGAGGGAAGTACAGCAGAGCCACAGAGAGAGAAGGCAGCAAGTCCCATCAGCAAGTTGTGAGAACTACACTTAACATACCAGCAATTTCCTCATTCCCAAAACATAGCAGCACTCAGGCCATGCCTCAGACAAACCCCAGTCAAGTTAAAGAACTGAAGTTTCATGGCTGAACTGACTTGATTCAATTATTTACAGCTTTATCACAACTTCAAAAAATAATTTCAGTGCTTTCAACTTGATTGTGTTCAGGTAAGATTTAAATTAAGCCATGATATAAGCCATCAATGCCATGATTAATTTCATCTTTCTCTGTATGACAAGGCTTTAGATTCAAATAATTCAAGTATTTTACCATATAGAAGAGAAACCAGAGAACTGAAAGGAACTTCCTGTATCCTCGCACACCTTGAAACAGCAGGTATTGGCATAAAGTATTTTCTTTCTTATGTCCATCAAGCTTTACCTGCAGCCCAGCCAGGTTTCTAACTCTCACTGCACCTGATGCAAAGTTGCTCAGAGGCCTGGAAGCCCAAATCATCCTTCAATTCAATAATTCCTTCTCCTCAACCCTGTATTTTTTGGATGTGTTCCCATTGCTTATTAAGCCAGGTCACATCACCTTAGCACATCTACCTTGATCACCTCCTGGGTGTGCCTGAAATGTCTCCTTCGTGACGCCTTTTTATTTTTCTTAAAAACACATCTCTCTGTTCCACTTGGTCATTGTGCAAAGCATTGCAAAACACTGTCTATAATGGCACCAGCACTCCTCAGCTGTGCTCAAAGCATCTCTTAAAGATAAGATCCCACTTGTCTTCCAGTCACTCCCTTACAGTAACCCAGTCACCTGCTGGCTTGTCTTTTCAAGGTGATGAACTCCACTTCACCACAGAAATTCTGCCTGCCATTTGTGGAGGCACATGCTTGCCCTCTGAGTCTACCGTTACAAAAATTTAAATACAAAGTTTTAGAGCTCATCTTGTGCAATGCATTTATCGCCCTCCTCTTCCAGGTTATTGTTTGTGTGTCCTGGGCTGGTTTCACCACAAACATGCTGTACATACTTTTCCTTTTTATGCCACAGTCATGGATAAGAAGCAAGGCATGTTTCATTCCTTCTGCCTCCAACTCTGTTTTCCCTGCAGTACAAACACCCTCCCTTTCACCAGCTTGTAGCCATCTTGCAATTCTTGCATAAACCTCGATCCCTTTGACACAGTAATTAATCTTCCATATGATTCCATAATAAATCCTTTATGGCAGAGATTAAGCAATGAAACTTATCTCTCTAGAGAGAGCTGGTTTATGACAAAGGCTGGTGTGACACTACCTGCCATGGAGCAAACCACATGAAAACGTTATCCAGTTTTTCATGGGTCAGTTCATTCGGTCCTTGCTCAGTGCCTGATGTTGTAGGCTCAGCTTGTTCTCTGTATTTTGTTACTAGCCCTGACTTAACAGATTCAATAAAATCCCTGTTAGCAGACATTTGGCATTATATGGTAACTTCTTCCATATTCCAGGATGGAGACCAGCCAGGCCTATTTCTTCAACACAATCAAGTTCAGTCACAGCAGTTTTACTTCTGTTCACTCAGTGTAGCTGCCCTACTGGTGTACCTACACACTGTATCCCTACAAAACTGAACCTTATTTAGTTTTCTTTCACTTGAAGGATCATATTAATACTACTTTTATACTCTAACCCTGACTCAGAGTAGATCCACCTCACCTTCTTTCCTCTTTCTATTAAATTAGAGCCCAACAGTCCTATAACCTAACACACAGTTGCTCATACTTCCCTCAAAGGCACAGAGAGCTCAGCTTTGCAGTCTGATGTTCTCAGGATTTCTATCTCCAAGACACAGATGCCTCTACCAGTTAGGTCCTTTCATCCACAGCACAGCTAAACTGGGCAAGAGTACCTCTTGCAGCAGTTTGCACAAGCTGCTGCTGGCTTCAGCAAGCCTCAGGCTGAATGTACTTCATGGACTTTCCATCAAGCTCAAGACACACACAGCAGCTCAGTCAATAGAGATTGTGCCACCTACTAAAGTGCCCAAGCCAAATATTTTGTACATCAGTTTAAAACTAGAGCAATTTGCAGTTTTCCAGAAGAGATTACACCATTGCACCCTACCCCACACCAACCCCTCCTCTCCCATTACAATATCTCCTAGGAGGTATATTAAGGCCAAGGGTCTGTACTAAGGGTCTTTCAGGGGAAGAAGATGCAGACAAAAAAAGATCAGTTCCCAAACTACTATAAACACTTTTTAGGACTGAAAAGTGAAAGACACAATCAGCAGCAGCAGCATAAACATAAAGCTGAATTCCATCAGCACATACTTGACATAGAGATTCTGTTAAAATCTGGATGCAGAGTAACCCATTTGAGGGCCATTCATACATTAAGAAATCCAAAAACCCAGCCTCACTGCTTAAGACACTTACTTGTCTGCCTCCTGACTCATAAGGAGAGAACTCAGCAATAAAATCACCAAAACCAAAACGCAGAATGCATTGAAGTTCCTGAAAAACCCTACAAAGCCACAGTATAAACTGCAGCAAGAGCCAGAGTAACATCCAAGCAGGAATGCAAGTCCCACAACAGTCTAAACATTACAGAGCTTTAGAACTTCTGAAGTGGAGCATCCTCATGAAGCTCCTGCTCCAAAATGCACCTTCAAAGGGAAGATTATGTGAAGAGGCTTATTACAGTCCTTTTAACATTTCATTTTGAGGCTCAAGCATTCACTTTTCTCGTGTCCAAAGACTACTGAGCCAAACCAGGCTCATCAGAGGAGTGCCAGGAACACCCTCTACACCCAGGAATAAAGCTGCCTCTGAGGAAAGAGCTGGGCACCAAGGACAAAAAATGGCACGAAGGTGGGATCTCCTAGAGCTACAGGGATGGTCGGGCTGGAATAGACCATTTAGCTCAGGATGTCATCTAAAGGCCAGGACAAAAGCTGGCTTTTAACTTTGTGCTAGGCAGAGACAGACCCCTTGGAAAACCCCTTGCAGCCCCTGAGGAATCACATACAGCCTGCTGATTTCAATACACTGAGCTGAAGCCCATGAACTTGTCTAATACTTCATGAAGCCATTTACACTTTTGTCACAGCAGAAGCTGACAAAAGATCTAGATCCAATCTCAAGATTTCCTACAGTAGTCATTCAGACAGGAATTAACTCCTTTCCCTCCAGTGTTTTTAGGAAACGCTCACATGGAGCAGCTGAACTACGAAGTAGGGAGGAAGCACTGCTTTTGTTTAGACTCTCTAAAAGGCAGGCAAGACTTTTAAAAAGCAATTAGCAAGAAATAGACCTCTATGTTTTCAAACTGTAAAGACAAAGGGGCACACAGGTTTGGGGAAGAGAAGTCCACAGCAAATGAAATAAATTTCAGCAATAAAAAACAATCAAACAAGCAGATTTCTAAATAATCTATGGAATAGCCCAGACCCAACTGTAAAGAGGGTACAAGGTACCTAGAGCTTCTCTTGATCTCCCTGTATTGCCACTCTGGAAGTATAAAATCATGAGTCAATGCCAGAAAGGGTCAAAATCAATAAAGGATCTTGCTGATCACTTTTCTAGATATTTCACACCTCAGCAAAAGCCCCCAATACCTAATGCGAGGCCCTGGGCAGCCCCCACCTAAGGTGGCTGCCCCACCAACTCCACCAGCCCTGCACCCTGTGGCCACTGGGCAGGCCAGGGAGTGCCAGGCAGGCCTCCAAGCCCAGCTCGTGTCTCTGCAGCACCCCCCAAAACTGTGCTGCACACGTAGGGCAGCCCCACCGTACCGGTTTGCCCTCCCTCAGGTTACCCCAGACACCTCCACACAGTCCCGGCCAGCTGGGTGGGCCAAAAGCACCGTGAGCTGATCCAATGCCCACTGCCCTCACCTCTCCCTCCTCAGGGCTCCCCAGCGCTCACTGCCCTCACCTCTCCCTCCTCAGGGCTCCCCAGCGCTCACTGCCCTCACCTCTCCCNGGGCTCCCCAGCACCCACTGCCCTCACCTCTCCCGCCTCAGGGCTCCCCAGCACCCACTGCCCTCACCTCTCCCGCCTCAGGGCTCCCCAGCACCCACTGCCCTCACCTCTCCCGCCTCAGGGCTCCCCAGCACCCACTGCCCTCACCTCTCCCGCCTCAGGGCTCCCCAGCACCCACTGCCCTCACCTCTCCCTCCTCAGAGCTCCCCAGCACCCACTGCCCTCACACCTCTCCCTCCTGGGGACGCCCAGCACGTTCTGCCCTCACCTCTCCCTCCTCAGGACGCCCAGCGCCCGCTGCCCTCACACCTCCGCCGTCTCCGGCCCGAGCACTTCAGCGCCTCGTGCTCCAACCGCCCTCCAACAGCTCGCCCGAGGCCGCCATGCCCGTCAAGGCAGCCCCGCGCTCCCATTGGCTGCCGCAGCCCCTGCTGTGCTCCCATTGGCTGCCGGGCGGCCAAGGCCCGCCCCCGCCGCACCCGTGTCCCCCCATGGTGGCCCGAGGGCAGCGCGGGCCGCGGGGGGCGCAGGGCCGTTCGTGCCCTCAGCGGCGGCCTTGGGGCAGCAGCGCTGTGGGCTCGGTTCCCGCTGCTTTCCTTCCCTCTCCTCCACCGCCTCACCTGCCCGAGGTACCGCTGCGCGCTCGGAAGCTGCCGGGATCTCGGGGAGTGGGGAAATTGCTACCTTGGCTCCTTCGGTGAGGGCGGTGTTTTGGGGAAAGCCGTGAAACGTCTTGCAATAATTACCAGTTTGTACAAACGAAAAGGCTTTTGTTTCTTTAAAGGGGAAAAACACACCGTGCACCATCAAATTAAAAACTGCAACTAGAGTCAGTGATGGAATAACTTCTATTCCAGCGTTCAGGGTGGGAGAAACCAGCAAGGTTATGCACCACCTTGGATCTTCCTGGATTCACACCAAGCTGGAAGCTGGTGACCATACAGGGCAACAAACACTGTACCAAAACGTTTACTTGCAAGATGCCCAGCTCACATGGATCCATCCTACATGATGGGTCTGTACCCCCAATATTTCACTTCCTTGAGACAAAAGAATAACTGACTGTTTCAGCCTCTATTCCACGTTTTTGCTCCTTCTAGAAATTCCTTGGTCTCTACCATGAGGACTTGTGTCAAAACCCTGGCCACACACCCCCTCTGCATTCAGAGACAAAAAGGTTAGATTGAACCCACATTTTAAGTTGTTTGGGCTGGTTGGTTTTTTTTTTCATCTTGCAGACTTCAAGCCAAGTTTTGTGATGGAGGTGTTTGACTCATCGTTTCTAACATTTTAGACTCCCAACAGTAAAGCACGTTAATCTTGGACTCGTTCTGGCAGTGAACGTAACGTGACTCCTCGGGGCTACTGAGCCTTGTGACCGTTCCAGCAACCATCAAAGGGGAGCTGGAGTTCTGGGAAAAACACCGACTGGCAGCATTTCACCCTGCACGTCATCCTGCTGGTGGCAGGAGCCCGACAGCTTCACGCACAGGGCCAGGGCACAGCTGGGGTCAGAGGCCACCCGAGTCAGCCACATCCAGCAAACACTTCACTAAACCTCTTCCTGTGAATCCCTTAAGCCTTTGGTGTTCATGATTATGGAAGGTGAGGGCACTGCTCCACACCTATCTCTGATCTCTGAAGGGTTAAGCTTCAACAACAATTTCTCAACTGTTTCCTAATTGTCTGCCTTCCCTCCCACCTAGGCTGCCATACATACTCAAGCACATTTTGCCAACCGTTTTACATACAGGAGCAGAAAGAAAACTCTCCAAGAAAGCCTTCACAGGCCTTAGAGAGCATGATGTACTCACACAGGCATCCTGCTGAATGCACTGCAGGATGTGCTTGGCTGGAATCAGGAAGTCTATGAGGTAGTGCAGTCCATCCCCACGGTACGTCTTCTCCACCACATCAAAAACTTGGCACAGAACAGTGGCTGCAGTAGCCTCAAACGGAGGGTAGAGAGCTGATAACGTACTCTGAATGCAGCCGTCCAGCGACTCCGAGTCCTGCCGAGAGAGAAAGCGTTAGTGGCACCGCGGCACCGTTCGCCCTGGCGCCCTGGCCAGCCCTACGCCCAGCAGCGCGGCCATCTCCAACTGCAGGAGGAGCGAAGATCAAAGGAGCCAAGTGCTGTCCTTTCTAGCTTCTTTTGGCACCAGCAATTCCAGGTAAACACGAGAAAGCTCTCCCAAAACAGGAGTGGAGTGCTCGCAGAGTGCTGCGCGCAGCGGCGAGAATTCCCAGCTTTTGCTTACGCAGCAAGTCCTTCTCCTGCCTGCGCGGGGTGGGGCGGCTGTTAGGCCACACCGCAGCGCCTGAGCGCGTGCGAGCCAGACTGTCATGGGGTGGGCGCATCACGGGCCCTGTGTTTTGGGTACCCGGGGCTGGAGATGCCAGCCAGCACTGGGCTAGGTGAAAGCCCAGAGTTACACTCCTTGTGGGCTAAGGGGACTTGCAGTGGGCTGGAGCTCCTCAGCCTCCTGCACTCAGGAGTCCCAGCACAGGGTAAGTTGCCAGAGCTGTTTGGTCCTGAGGAAAGCCATTCACCAGTGCGACTCCTCGTTGCTCAAAGCTGTTTGCCTCTCATGAAAGGCTCCGCTCCAGGAGCCAGGAATTCTCTGCAGTGCGAGATGCCTCACAACAGGATTCACTCAGTGCATGTGAGCAGGGCTGCCTGTGGTCCCTGAGCACACACATCGATACGTAGGACGCCTGTTCAGGGGAATCAGACGCAACGGCTTCGCTGCATCCACCTTCATTGTGGAGAACCTGCCAGCCAGAGCCTGCCCATAGTGTCAGGACCAATTCCAGTGCTGGAGGCCAAATTCTGAGTTATTGCATGGGTGTAAATCAAGAGAGCTTGCCAAAAAGTAACAATAAAAAATATATAAAGCTGTATATATCTGGAGAGAGGATCAGGATCCCTCCTTTCTTTTCTGTTTTAGAGGGGATCCCTTGGGCTAACTTACAGCCAGTGGGAGTAAGTTTTGCTATAAAACCAAATGAAAGTTTACTCAGGTGTCTGGCCAGATCCTCATCTGATCCAAATCCACCTCCTTTCACTAGAGACATGAAAAGCACTTCAGCCGCTGGTCCAGAAGCCCTACAGCCTCCTGTAGAACAGGAACAACTGCATGGACATGCCTGAAAACATACTTCAGTCCCACAGCAAGACTGGGAGAGAAAGTTAAACAAAGCAGTGCCACAACACCTTACGCCACCACCAGGGAACAGTAGAACGAGGGGATCAGGAGGAAACAAACCATTCCACTTCTTCCACTCCATGGCACCACATCACTGCAGGTACCTCCACTGCCTGACAAAGTGCAACAGTGCCAGAGCAAGCCTGACTGACCTGCAGCCCAGCAGAGATGAAGCTCCTCACACGAGCCTTCCCACGTCTCGCAGCTGAACCATCTCTGAGTTCCGCCTTTAGAGGGCTGGGTGTTTTAAGCACAAAATAAACTCCCTGCTCTGACGTAATGCTGCCTTGTAGGACAGCCTGTGGGACTGCACAGGAGAGGTGAGGACGCCCAGGTGATGCCTCCACAATCCCTGCCTGCACCAAGCTGGCAGAACTCTGCTGACAGGCAAACCACACACTGCCTATGGGACAGTACGGCTTCCTTGCCTTTTCTGCTGTTTCCCTGATTTCAGCAACAAGCAAGGCGAGATGGCAGCAGGCTCCTAAAGTGTCCCCACCTTTTCTGAGAGACCAGCTGCCTCCTGCAATACTCCTCAAGGCCAATGCAACCAGATAAACAGGGATTAAGGAGCTATTTTTCATATTCACAGAATCATAGATTATCCTGAGTTGGAATTCTTAATCCAATATTCTTAACTCAAGCACTCCAAAACCAGGAGCCCTATGTGCACCCTTCCAAGTGCTGAATTGTAGGGATGAGCATTCAACCCCAATTCTAAACAGGAGGAGAAGGCTGTTTTAAAAGTTACTTTCCACTTAGAAAAATAATAATCTCTGTTGATACCAAACTGTCCCAGCAAGTGCCTGTGACCTTGTCTGACAAAACTGGCCTTCACAGAGGTGCTCTCCCACCCAGCACCAGTCACCTGCTTGGGCACTATCACAGTAGCACTGCTGCTGGTAGCATTTGACAACAATCTCCTTCTGACCCTCCACAGCCCACAGGTTCAAAATATCAGTCCAAACCAGCTGGGTTTGGTTCTGTGCCATCTTCTGTCCCTATGCCCTGCTTGAGCAAAATTCTTTTAGATATCAATTCCTCCCCAAAATAAATTCATTTACTATTGCAAATAAAACAAAGAAGTCAAAATATTTGCGCATGAGTCAGTGCATCGCTCCAAGGTTCTCACACCATTCCTGCTGCCTTAGTCTTCACAAAACAATTATTAACATTGGCACCAAATCAAAAATCCTTTATATGGTTAAAATAGTGCAGGTCGTACATTATCCTTCCTTTAGTAAAACACAAAATAACCATAGCCTGTAGCCATTGCAGAGTGCAGTGCTAACAGTGCACTCCAGAGCACAAAGGCTTTATCTCCCTCTGGCTAGACTCTCCCACAAAGCCATGATAGCTGTGTAGGTTTCTAAGGGGTAGAGAGAAGGTTTCAACCACTACCACTTGGTATAAAGACATGTTTGCACCAACCTCTGCTAATTCCAGAAGAATAGCCCCAAACAGGGAGTAAATTCCCACATCCCACCATGCTGAGTGGGATGGTAGCAGCAGCATCCTTGGGAGGTTGCAGAACAAGGATGGATGCAGATGAACATGGAGGTGACACCACTTTTCAGTGCTGCCACCCACCCAGGGTGGTCACCCAGAGATGGGTCCTGCCTGGATGGAGGGTGAAACATAGCAGTGCCTCAGAAGTCACCTTGAAAATACAGAGGGTAGAACATGGCAGAGCTTGGAGCCTGCAAAAGCACAGATTTTCCTTCAATACAGGACTCATTAACCCAACTCACAATCCTAGGCATGGGGCTGCTTATTTATACTAATTGACTTCTCAGATTGCAGAGAGGCCAGAGGAAAGCACCTCAGCAAGGGCTGCAGGAGGCCACATGGTCCTGCTGTGGAATGCAGGAGCACAGAGGGGCAGCCTCACACGTCCAGCCTGCAGGCAGGGCCGGCTGCCACACACGTGCAGGAGATGGGGTTTGCAGGCACAGGGAACTCATAAAAACTAGAGAAGGGGATAGTGCCCTGTGGTCCTGAGGCTGATAAACCTGAAGCCTAGAACCCACCCCACCTACAAACAACATCACAGAATTGTAGAATGAGTAAGCTTGGAAGGGACCACTGGAGGTCATCTAGTCCAACCTCCCTGATCCAGGGTCCCCTAGACCATGCTAGGACTTCCCTAGACTCCTGCATGTTAGTCCAGACAACTTCTGAATATCTCCAGAGAAGGAGACTCCACAGTCTCTGGGCAACTTGTTCCAGAGGTTCCATCCCTTATCTCAAACAATGTAACCCCCAGCAGGCATGAAAAGAAACCTCTGTGACCCAGGATGAGTTAACAGCACCTAGAGAGGAGGAGAACAAGCTAAACCCAGCAAGGATCCAAGGAGAGGGCACTCCTGTTCCAGCACATTTCCACTAAAACCAGCCCACAGTGCCAAGAGCTGGCAGATCCTGGCACAGGAGCTTCGTCAATAAAACAGCCTCCTTCAGGGACTGCAAATTTCAAGCTTCCCTGCCTCCAACTCTGTTGCCACATCCTTCTCACAGGAAAGGTCCTGGACACATGTTTCTTTTCAGCCACTGGGCACAAACACCAACAGGATCACTTTCCAAGCGAGCCAGAGAGCATCTCCCCAAGCAAAAGGAGTCTTGGGATTCAAGTGATTCTTTGTCAATAGCATGGGAGGACCTATAAACTCCAGCTCACTGCCACCACTCCACCACACCTCCCAAAAGAGAAACATACTTTTAAAATAACTCCTCTATAAATCAAGGCGCTAAATAAAGCCCAGGTTAAGGTCACGTCCGGCCAAACTGGCTTTCACTGCTGCTCAGCTGGGAGCTGCTGCCGGTGCAGGGGCTGGAGCACAGCAAGGGAAGAGGAAAGCACCACATGGGGATGGGATGGGATGGGCTCCATGGGCTGAGCCATGAATGGGAACAACCCAGCATGGTCCCACCCGGGAGGGCAGGGGAGCAGGGAGAACCCAGGAGGACTTCACAGCTGGCAGAGGGCTTGGGTCTGAACAATGGGGTGGGTGCACTTCCCTCCCTCCCCTGCGTATCACAGGAGCCATGGATACTGTGAAACAAATAGAACAATAAAAATTGTTGTGGCAAAGCTCTGCTGCTCAGCCCTAAGAGCCCCACTCCATCACAAGCTGCAGCAAGAACCAGGAGTCGTTCAGAAATAAGGCTACGAGTGCCTGGGCAGAAGCCCCAAGCCAAGGGGGGGAGGAAGAAGAGCCCAGGGACACATCTACCTCACTTGGTGCAAGCAGCCACTGTAGGATGGGAGAAGAGCCTGCCATGAGGCATCTGGAGTAACCAGGAGCTTCTGGGGCTTTTGTAAGTGTACTGACTGAATTTTCTGCCTACCTTTGAGGGTAGGAAGAGAGCCACATAGCAGCTCCAGCCACTGGGAACTCCTGTCATTCTGCATTTCTTTCTGACTCAGGATTGAACTTCTTCCTTTTTGGGACCTGCTGCTCACCAATTAAGTCTGAACTGTGGAGGACCTCCTACAGGTTTGGAGAACAAGGAGTCAGCCTGCCTGGGGAGAAGAGAGATCATTCCCAGGGCTACACACACAGCATCAGAATACCTGTGCTCTTCAAGCAAGAGACAGCAACCCATGTGGCTCAGAACGATGCAAGTCAGTGCAGGGGAGGGCTGCAATGCTGCTGGACCCACCTGGAACCACAAAGCCTTGGCAGCATTTTCCCTACAGCTCACCCGAGCACTTTGCTAATTTTGCCTACAAAGTACTGAGTCTTGGTCAAGGCGAACCTGAAGAGGCACAGATCTTCCCTGCTGACAGCCCAGATGCTGTCTGCAGACTGCTAAAAAACATTGTTTTGGTGAGACCAGACTGTTTGACTAACCCATGACTTATGGCAGACAACGCTCCTTTCCAGCAGGCCGGACTGGCCCATGTAACACACTGAGGATTCATCCTGCTGCAGGAATTCAGCTAAAGAACCTACAGCTCTGCTCTCAGAAACCTAGACCCTCTTTTGAGCCGCCAAGGAATGAAACTACACGTCCCAAAGTGCCCCAGTTAAATCCAGAGCTTGCCGTGGCTTGGCAGAGCGAGGAGCATAGCTGGGCAGTGGAGCAGAGCCCAGAGAGGCTGCGAGAGCAGCGAGCGGTGCCCGTGGTACACCCAGCTCTGAGTCACGGAGCCTCTCGGCTCCCGCTCAGCACGGAGGCCTTGCCAGGAGCTCCCGCAGCTTTGCCCTTCCCCTGCCGGCTGCCCGGAGCCCGGCCACGTCCTGCACGCACCCACCCTCTCCCCTCTTGCCCAGGTACCAACACCCAGTGAGAAGGCAGGGCAGAAGAGACCAGCAAAGGTGAGGGGAAGAAATGACCCAACCCTCCCACACCCCAGACTGGAAAGTAGAAATAACAGCAAAACTGGGGAGAGGCAGAGCTCCAAGCAGCACAACACAGCGCCTGCCCGTGGCTCCCAGCCAGCTTTGGGACTGGGGGAAAAGGAGCTCACAGCAGGCGCTGAGCAGGGCTGGGGTAGCTGGTCCCTCCGCCAGCAAAGGCTGCTGCACTGCACCACTTGGCTGGGGCTGCTCAGCTCTCAGCTGACGTGAGAAACCTCATTTCCAGTAAAAGCAGACCTCTGGGCTTTCCATGAAGCCTTTCCACTTTCTGACACAAAGCCGAAAGACAGGCTGCTTTGCCTTTAAAAAAAAAGAGACATTTTTCTGTTCAGAAAAGGTCTTTGGCTAAAAACAAGGCTTGTTTTTCTGACAAAATTCGAGATTTCCCACTCCATTGCTGCAGGGAGGAGAACCCTCCCAGCCCCATTTCCTGAGCTGTTCTAATCACAGCGGCAATGAGTTCAAGAGAGAAAAATCTTCCCAGAGCAAGTGCCAGCTCCCCCCTCTGCTGCTCGCTTTGAGGCTCAGAGGGAGGCTGAGAGGAGAGCGCCTGCCTTCAGCACCCTGCCTTCCTCTGGATAAAATAATGTATTATTAAGTGGTGCAGCTACAGAGATAGGCATTCCCACTCCTGTAATTACACCACCTTCCTGTGAGATAACCACGAACAGCTCTACCTGCTCTTTGGGCTATTGTTTTAGGCTTTCCAGGGAGAAAAGCACAGCACCCAGTTCCACTTGGGAGGAAGGTGTTTGCAGTCTCACCCAGGCCAGCTTTGCTCAAGGGCTGTACCTCTGACAGCAAGCTGCCTTCTGCATGCCACCATGGCATCCCTTGCAGAGGGCACGGCTGTAGCCTGGCTCGGCTCCCCTGCCACTGGGGCAGGCAGGACTGCTCGACAGCCTGTGGATAAACCAGCTCCTACAGCTTTGCAGGGAGTGGTGCTCTGCAGACGGAGCTCGGAGAATCATTTCCAGATGCCTCCCTCTGTTCTCCCAGCCCTTCTCCGTGTTGACGCGGCCGCGGCAGCCAAAGCAGCTCCTACTGGGCAGCACACGGGATTATCATTCCAGGCACTGCAGGAAAACAAGCGCTTGGAAGCGATTAACTCATGATCTCTCATTTAATTAAACAAAGGGAAAAATGATGTATTTGCTTTTCAGCTCCGAGGTCCCTCTTCTGCGCATGCTGTAGGTCTGGGCGTGCGCAGCTGGTGAGAGGCAGGCCCAGAGCTGGGTGATCTCCCCAACAGCCCAGGCTTGGTTTGTTTTCACTCAAGGGGCACATCCCAGATTGCTTTGAAAGTGAAGTGTGACCTCCTTTGAGCTTTGGTGTGCACAGCTACACCAATGCTGTCCTTATGCTGGAGCAAAAGGCAGGGAATAGCAGGCAGCAGAGGCAGCCTGGAACAGGTACATCCCTGGCTCTGTACTACACTGCAGATGTCCCAACACAGACATTACCATATGGCAACATAAGTGGTCACCTGAGCCTGCTCTCCAGCCCAAGACCCCTGTTTACTTCGGTAGAATACAGCACCTTCCTCCTTATTCACCTTACTCCTCTCTACCCTTTCCTTCAGGTTTTTGTACTGCAGCTTCTCTGGAGCAGAGCCTGTAACTTTCTCCTTTGTCTGTGCAACACCCAACGCATCAGAAAAGCTGCTGACAACTTCTGAAGATTAAAGAGGCCAAAGTGGGCCTGACCCACAATCCAAGAAAGCAATCTTTCAGTCAGAGAGGGGAAGAACTGGGAAATGAAGATAAGCCTTTCCTCACAGGGACATGTCCTGCTCCCAAACGAGCTCTCAATGTACTGAGCAGGAGGCAGGTCTTATCCACAGCAACAAATGAGCCCTGCTCTCAAAGACCAGTTACTTTCTATTAGAAATAGATCAAGGAGATGATATAGGTGTTTAAAGGGCAGCTGAGAGAACAGATCAAAGCCATGTCCTTAAACAGACATCTTCCAGCTGAAACAAGGTCCTGGAAGTGGATGAGAAGAGCTGTGTATAAAACGCCATCCTACAGCTGGACACCAGCTTATTTTGGTTTAGTTTAATCAAGGGATTAAGTCCTTAATCTGAAATAACTGTCTAAGCATAGATTTTTTTTTTTAATATCACTGGCACAGCTCTAACAATGCAATTAATTAACCAAGTTGTACTCTGTGTGATGCAAAGCTTTGAGTACTTTTAGAATACCCTTCCCAGCAAAGGACTCGTGCCATGTGTGAGCACATGGCAGCCACGGCTTCACTGCCCATTGTTAGCTGGGTGCACCTTCCCTCCCCCCAGAGAACACCCAGGCTCTCCTCTCCGCTCCCACTGCCAGACCGCACCGGCCGCCCGGCCTTGGGCACCCACACTCTGGCCCTGGCACCATATGCCACAGTCCAGGCAGGGATCTCCACATTCCCAGTGTCATGTTCCTACAACAGGTTCGGACAAGGCTTGCTAAATCCTGTTAGGTATCACAGACAGAGCCAAGAATTTCACAGGCCACTTCTATACAAGACGAGTCCCGAGACATTGCAACAGAATGCCTTTCTTTACAGGGCTCTTCTTGCAAATGCATTAAAAACCTTTCTCTCTGCTACCCAACAAAAGAAATTGCTTGAGCTCATTCACCTTATTATTAGTGACAGCATTTGCTCCACTCTTGACTTCAGGCATTGGCATCCATCTGGCAAACCAACCCAAGCAGTAGCATGTTGTGCCCCTTCTCATTTCTGCCTAATGTGTACCAACTAATAGGGCACTCCAGGCAGAGTGTATAAACCCTAGTATATACCAGCCAGCTATAAAAAATAAATTCTTCACCAAACAGGTCAGCTCATTTTAACACCTTTTAGTCAGAGGCATTAGGCCATAGCCAACCCCTTGTGTTCAGACACCCATCTGGGGGCATCTTACAACAGATGGGCAGCCGCCTGTGCTCAAAAAGAAAATGATAATCCTTCATCAGGCCAGCTGATGAGTGCCAAAAACGATCTTCATGGGGTCAGTATTTAGATTATTAGTTCTGTGCCAGCATTGCACATCTTCTGCGCTCACGTTCAGATCTCACCCCTTCACTCTGCAAGGTGCACGAGCTGCTGGACAGACTCCCATGGGGACCAGTGGATTCTCCATGTCTTGCAACCTCCATAGTTGAGGGTGGATGCTACAGAGAAATGATCCTGTTTTAGTCAAAGGGCTCCCAGACTCCATATGGGAGCCAGGTAACACTCTGTGGTCCCAGTATCCCATAACAGATGAACCATAGTTCATTTTGGCCTCAAACACACTGTATTACCATGTGCTCATGAAATACAAGTCCTGCTGTGTCAGAGGGGAACAGAAACTGCTCTGAAGCTGAGCTGCTATTCTGGGAGGGGATGCTTGAGTACAAAACAGTAAGTGCAGAAGGACTTTCCTTGGAAAAGCACATCCCTGCACACCACTGACAGGACAAAGCGGCCAGCAGCAGTGATCAGATGCCTCTGAGTGAGAGGCTGTGAGGAAGGATGAGCCAGAAGGACAGAGCAGGCAGCTCAGAGATGTCCATGGCTATGCCAGCTCAGCCATGGACCACTCCAAGAAGCATCTGTCTGTGCCCTGCAGGGAGAACTGTTCCTGGACAGAGGGACTAAGATTCGTTCCAAGACTCTCTAAGCTCACTGGGGAACAGACACACGTGTGCTTGAGCTCTCCTCCTGCCCCTGAGCAGCCAAACCTGGGACAGATTCAGATGAAAACATTTCCCCTATATTTGGATACAGCACTAAATGCATGCCTCTCGGAAAGCTAAGTAAATCACTCATAAATTCAGGGCATTTCTTTTATTAAACTCCCGAGCTAGAAAGGGGTGAACACAGGCTTTTAAAGCTACTCCCTTTACAGAATTTTTTTTTCCAAACAGAAAACAGTCTCACGTGTCCCATTATTTCCATACATATCAAAGGAGGGTGGAGATTTAACTAGCAATTTCTAAAAGATCTTTGTGCACAGAAGGGATGTATGCCAAAACGTGGGTGGTTATAAGCCCAAACACAAAGGAGAATACATCCACAGGCATTTTTCCCCTTGATCCATTAACGGGTCTGCATACCAGCCTCCTGAGCATATGAGAGAGACCTTGTTCAAAAGGTAAATGTATTCAGCACGATGACAACAGCCAGCAAATAACCCACATCCTTTAACCATGTTGGAGGCTCAGCAGCGCTGGGGTTTTGTTGGGAGTCACTGAGATTTGACAAGCAGCCTCAGGGAAGGTATTCCTCCTGAAGGAACGTGCTCAGGAAGCCTCTGCCACACCTGACACAGGCTGCAAAGCTCAAGGTGGACACCTAGCTCAGGTCACCAGAACTCCAGCAGCTTTCCTTCTCTGCACCATGCAAACCACCATCCAGCCACAGCAGCACGTCCCAGTGCAGGTGACCATCCACCAGTGTCCAGGAGGAGCACGTGCAAGTCTTCATCTGGTCCCCATTTCTCTTCAGCTGAGCCATTTGATTCCATTCAAATCAATGGCTGGTTGCACCAGCTGGAGCAAGGGTTCATCCTGGGCTTCCCAGCCTGATGGAAGGATGGCAAATCTGAGCAGACAGACTTTCAGATTCATTCTGTGCTGCTTTGATCTTGGAAGTTTCAGCTTGATGTCCAGTGATGCAAAAAATGGGATACATATGAAACCAGCCAGGAGCACTTACCACAAAAAAGGCCCCATTTTTTGTTAATGTTTTAATGAAAGACTAAGCCAGCCAACAGAGATGAGGCACTTGGTGTGGCAGAGAGGTATTAAGATGGTCAAGCCTTTAGAGTCAACAAGAGCAACTCCACTCGCTTCTCTGAGCTGCAAACCAGGTACCATGAGTGGTACAGAAAACATGGAGCATCGCATGGCCAGAAGTGGGCAGCTTTACCCTGACAGACTCATCCTGCTCACTTTTTCAGACCTTGTCTACATTGAGCTCTGCAGGACTGGAACAGGGGGTTCCATCATGGATAGACAGCCAGGAACAAGAACAAAAGGTGCTCTGATATATTCACCCACAGGTGAGTTCAGTTTATCGTTTCTGCAGAAAACACCTTGACTATTTTAACAAAGATTTTTTTCAGCACTTCATTGCTAAAAGGGCCTGTAGCCCCTGTGATGTGGCTTCCACCCACACTCAGAACCAATGCTCAGGTTTAGGCTGTGCAGAGCCTGTAGCAAGTTTTACACAGACTAGTTGCAGACAGGGTTATATTTGGGATGAAACTAGAGAATTAGGCTCTATGAACTGAGCACTGTGCCTGTGCTCTAGCATTTGGAGGCAGACATGCTATCTTGTCTGAAGTGACCAGCCATGAGATGCTGACAAGGCTCTCATTATGATCTCTTCTGCTAGCAAGGTATGCCCTCAGGGCTGGCTGCCCATGGGGGTAGGTGGCCAGCAGCACAGCCAGAAGGGGTCACACTGCAGGATGCTGGTTTTCAGAAAAGAACTGCTGACACTCAGCATAGAGTCCTCCTTGGACACCTGCATTATCTCACCATAAGCATTTGCTGTCTTGCATTCCCATGTGGTACTGGAATACATTTCCTAGGTGAAGATACCTGGGTGCAGCTGGTCTGTTACTCACATTTAGCCATTATTTTCATTGCTACAATGAACAGCATGATTACCTGCCCAGTGCTTTTGGAAAGAAGCTGGGCAAAATGCAAGTTGTCAACCTTGTTAGCCCAGAGGAGGTATTTTCAAACTGCTTCCATGTGCTCAGGATTATGTCTCTGGACTTTGTCTCTGTTCCAACATCTTGCTCATGGTTTTGGCACAGAAATAAAGAAAGAAGATCCCCAATGCTTAAAGCTCTTTGTGATTCCCAGACTTACTTCCTTCCCACCCTGGGAGAAGACATAAATGGAGGATAAAAGAAAGACCCTGTTTTCTGCTGAAACCCATCCTTTCTCCTGCCAGCCTAGAGGTGCCACCTGTACTTCTCTGCAGGAAGCACCAGGCAAGGTGAAACCTGGGAATGAGGGCAAATCCCCAGTTACAAAAGCAATGATGGGTTAAGCAAAGTAGACAGAACCCATCCAGGCTCCTGCCTTGCTCACACTGGGGGGTTTCCACAGCTGCAGAAGTCACTTCTAGTGGAACTGGATGACTTTGGCAGGTGTCTCACCTATTTGGTGCTTTAGACCTCCCCCAGCTGCCACAACCCTATGTACCCATACAAACACATGAGCTCTAACACTGAAACCCCATGAGGAGGAACCACCTGCCTCACACAGAACAGGGCAGCCAGCAGTTGTGCCTTGCCAGGCCTCCATCATGAGCCAAGTCTCCAAGAGTCCTGCAGACTGCTGGAGGCCATGGGGAGGTCTCATGCAGGCCAGCAGACTGACACACATTCACTCAAATCCAAATCTTTCACCTGCAGGGTTTGTTTGATTTACCAGGACACAAAAAAACTCAATCAGAGCAGCTTGAAGCTACAGTCACAACTTGGTTGCTCACAGAAATACACCTCTCAAAGTGCAGACTCATCTACCACAGCATTGAGAACAGACCCCTGCCATGGCCCACAGCTGTCCACAGTGTGACCAGCACACATTGCTGGCTCTGGGGTTTCCTGGCCTCTGGTTCCTGTTCCTTCCAGCTGCACTCAGCACTGAGAGGCACACAATCCCTCCTCAGAAGGGATATATGGTCCCTGAATGCCCAACCACCTGGACTGGTCGTGACACTGCTTCAAACAAGGGCCCCTGCTTCAGACAGCTTTTGCATCACACATTAAAACAACATCAAGGACCTGACCTGGGGATGAAGCATTTTGGGAATCAGAAAGTCACGTCCAACTCACAGGAGCAGAGTAGCAGCAGCCAGTCTCTGCCTCAGACCTCCCAGGGCAGAGTTTCACAAGCACTGCTCCAGCCCTTATGGCAAAATGCAGCCCATGGGACTGCAAGGGGTGGCCCCAGCCCTGCACAGCCCCAACCCTGCACCACCTCAAACAGTGCTTTCTTTGGATTTCAACTTCCTACTATAACCCGTGTAGAGTGAAAATTGCCAGGAACACACTAGGCACGGCGTGAGGGAAAGAGGTCTCCTGACTGGGGTGGAGAAGTAGAAGATGCTTGTAGAGCTCCATAGCAGGATGGCAGAGGAGAGCACACCATGGCTCTGACATAGGCTTGTAAGGGTGAAGAGCACCACAGGATCCTCTGCAGAGGAGCTGGAGGGTGATGAAAGGAAAAGACATGGGTCTATAAACTTATCTCAAAAGCCAGAAGTTGGTCAACTCATCCTTCAATGAAAGCCAGGTTTCTCCAGGCTCAGAAGCTGAACTTTTAAAAAAGAGAAAGTCACTGCCAGGCACGGCAACAATGCAAGCTGCTTGTCCCCCTCATGGACTTTGTTCCCTCTGCTGTAGGGAAGCAGCCCATGACACAGCAAGACACCTCCAGGAGATTTTGGGCTGCTGGGCACACAGGTTTGTCAGGAGCAAACCATCAGAAGTCAGACTGGTGCTCACTGGGATCTCACCACAGGGCCAGCAATGCCCCCAGCCTCTGCTAGCCCAGGGCTGGACACCTCTGTTTGCAGGGCAGTGCCAGTGTGGCTGGGCAGGACGTGGCCCTGCAGGGAGTCTGGGTGCTCTGCTGCCCACTGGGCTCACCAGCCTCTCCTCTCCCCAAACAAGGATCCCCACGTGCAGAACTTGACACTGAAAGAGAAGGGTCCCTGCCCAGCTCCAGGGGTTCTCTGGATGCCCACCCTGGGCAGGAGAAAGGGCTCTGCAAGAGGGCAGTGCCCAGAGCCCCAGAGCAGGATTGGCACAAAGTGAGGGCTGGAGGACAGTGCAGCATCCAGGCAGCCCAAAAGACAGGGCCCTGCCTGATGAGATCCATCCCAGCTCCTCGCTCCAGCGCTGGACCCCCATAGGCACCTGGCAGGAGGTCGGTGCCAACACGAGGTCCGTGTCCCTGCAGCCACGGCCCGGGACTGGCACCGAGGGTACCGTGCCACTCGAGTAACGGGAAGTGCCACAAGAGTTCCCGCTGCCGGCATTAGCGCCGTGCGCTGGCTCCGGGCAGGCTGTCCCCATAGCAGCTCCATCCCACACAGCCCTGCTCGTGCCCAGGGCAAGAGCCCTTCGCAGAGATTTCCTTACCATGTTCCCGGCCTCCTTTATTCCCTCTCACTTCCAAAGACGGCGTTTTTTCTCTTTTTCCTCCATGTGTGCGACGGGGCGTCTCCTCTCCTCTCCGACGTGAACCACCGAAGCACTTTGAGTTCTGGACTGTAATCCAAGCCCTCACCGCCCCCAGCACAGCTCCAACTAATCTAACTCATGACACTACCGGGGCTGAGCAGGGGACCTCGAAGGTTTCTCTGACAGCCAACTCCAGCGCTGGACGGCAGAGGGGCATAGAGGGAGCTGGGTGCCGCATCCCCCAGCCCTGCGGGGACCTGGCGGACACGGGCAGGGCCAGAAGCGCTGCCGGGCCCTCCTTAGGGCATCGCTGCTCCCCGCGTCCCTCCGAGCGCCGGGCCCGCCGCACAGACCTGCTCAGTGCACAGCGAGCTGCCTTCGCCCGGCAAGATCTGAATAGCTGCTACAGGAGAACAAGGCAGGCATCCCGAGAAGGTCTCCAGCTTCCCAAAGAGGTTTCCAGCAAAATCCTCCCCCCTTCGCCTCCTCTCGGCTTGTTTTTCTCTAAGTCCAGAGAAGTTTCTCCACTCTGCGAGATCCAGAGGCAGCGCTGCAGGTTAAGCAAAATGCCGAGAAATACAGGGAGAGCGCTCTGAAATATTGTTTTTCTAACTTGTAGAAGGAAAACAGAGAGCAGTGACCGCTTCAGGCTACAGTAACAAACTGCACTGGGATCGGGCGAGCGATGTAGAGACCTCACCCCCTCCCCAAGGAGGAAGTAATTTAACACGGCGAGTTTCTCCACCCCTCCATTAATTGTTTAAGATGGCCAGGGGCCAAAATACTGCCCGAGAAGCGGGGAAGGTCACCAAACAGGCAGGCAGCAGCCCACAGAAGTGACAACGGGAAAGGGCAGAGCCACAGAGGCGGAGAGAGAGGAGAGAGGCAGGTGCCGCGGGGCATCCCAGGATCTGCTGACACACAAAGGCTTTGTGTAACGGGAAGCAGGGCGGGAAGTGACAAACAGGCAAAACCTTAGAGCCCTGGGCACGAGGTGCAGGCCTGGGACCAGAAACTGCCTCCCCAGCCCGAGCAGTGCATGGTCTCAGCAGCCTCGGTGGGGACTGACCCTCCATCCTCGAGTTCATGGTGCTGAGACTTGGCTGTCCCCACTTATGGGAGAGGTCATGGAAACCAGTCCATCCCAAGAGGCAGAGTGACTCAGGCAGGATGTGGGGACCTACAGCAGGAGGGAGGACATCTCCTGCATGGACAAGCAGAACAGCACAGGGTACCTGCCTGCTGAAGCTGGAGCAACTGCTACCAACACCTCTGCTGCCTTGGCTCACGGGGCAGAATCCCACAGCCTTCCCAAACCCTGCTCCACAGGGCCAGCAGCAGAGGCCACGTGAGCCAGTCCAGCTCAAGATCACCTTCAGATAGTCTTCTCCCAGGTAGGACTGCCAACAGTTTGCCCTAAAACCCCATTGCACATGATGGCCTCATGGCATGTTTCCAGACCTTTCCAGCAACCAGGAGTCTGGGCAGCCCCAAAGCCAACCATCAACCCACCAGCTGCTTTGTGTGCTGCTGTGTTTCCTATTGGCAGCAGGCTGGATGACAGTCCCTGCAGGGTTGCAGTTTGCTTTCCTGAAGCCAAAGAGATGTTCTCCTAAAAAGGGCTGTGACTCTGAGAGTGACCAGAGCTGAGCAGCTGCCTCACTGTTCAGCACTTGGCTTGCAAGCAGCCTGTGCTTGCAGAGCTCCCCCACAACCTCCAACAGCCTGTCCCCTTCTCCCCACAGCAGCTCTGCCTCTGTAGGCAGTGCCACTGTCAGGTGACAGCAGTTGCCAATGCCAGACTGGGTGAAGGAGACCATCCCTGCCACCTCAATAAATATTAACAACCCAGCACAGGCATGACCTAGTTGTTGTCATCTGCAACAACTAATTTGAGATCCTAGATCTTGTCTGTTGGTGCAGGAGAGCCTTTCTTTCCCTCTCATATTCATAGCAGGAGGATGAGGAGCCTGGCATACTTCCCCAGCAGAGCCTCTGAGCAGAGCTTTCTGCACAAGGCTACATTTGCAAAGCAGCTTTGCCCTTCATCTATTCCCCAGGCACATCTCCCAGCCCACGAACATGGCTAAATCTGGCTAACCTTTGAATGTCTTCCTGCAGGTGCTGGGAGTCTCCCTAGGGACAGGCCCGCTCGCAGAGAGGAGGGAGCACCAAGAGCAATGTCCCTGCAGCACCACACAGCTCACCATGACAAGCTTTGTGCTACCAGAGGTGCCAGGCTATTTCTGCTGGAGGCATATCCCCATCATAGAATGAAAGGAGGTAGACGTCCAACACAGCTCTCATGCCCAGATGTTTTATGGAAATGTCCCTAGTGTTTGTACAACTGCAGCAGTACGTGTAGGTTTCCTTTCGGGAGGCCACGGCTGCCCAGGGCTAACCCAAATTGTAGAATCATAGAGAAATCCTCAGCTGGGAGGGACCCACAAGGATCAGAGTCCAGTTAATTGTTCTGCACAGGACAACCCCAAAAATTATACCATGTGTGATTGCACCATCCTTTCACACAATATTTTTTATTTGGCAAATAAGTCTGTGCAATTATCCTGGGGGATATGCAGGGGGGCCAGTCTCCAAGTAGAGATCTGAAGTCTCAAAAAAGTCTGGCCATCAGCAGCCTGGGTACCAAGCCTGGGCTCTTCAGGGCTATTCCAGTAGCAGGCCAAAGCTCCTGCTCCTGCAGGAGGGCTACTCCACAAGCCAGGAACTACCTCACCTTTGAGACAGTCATGTGCTCCCCAGGCAGCACAAAGGGCAATGCAGAGCCAGATAGGGCTGGGACATCCCCAGAGCCCATGGGGATGAAGGGGATGGAGCAGAGAACCTGCTTCCATGCTGTTACTGAACTGGTCAGGTCTCCTACACCCAGACCTTTGGCAGCAGATCCATGGTGAGCAGCTTTTGGCTTTCCTCACTCCTTCAGGTGGCTTGCACAGGCCTGGGAGCACAAGGCTGTCAGCTCCTTTAGTTCTGAGTTAGCAGGTAAGGCACTGTCAAGCCACCTAATTCCATCTCTTGATGCCAGAAAGAGAAAAGTGGTGTAGGAGCTTACAGCATCCCCATAAACAGTTGGGGAAGGCACCACACAGGTACACACAGACTGGTTCCTGTCCCATCTTCCATAAGCAAAGGAAGCTCTCCACAAACTCCCAAGCCAACACCACTCAGGAGGAAGCAGGGAAGTTGGCAGCACCATTTATAGAGGCTGTCAAACACAGGAGCAGCTTAGAGCCCAACCTCACACCTTCTCCCTTTCCAACCCTGCACTCAAAGCTCAGGAGCACCTTCCCCCATATGGATTTCCAGGCTGAAGAGCCTGAGCTGAGCTGCCCCCACCCCAGTCGGAGGCAGTGACGTGATTTCCTGTGCCATGGCACGGCGCTACGGGGAACATCGTGCTGCTGTTTACTCATGGCTGGATCCTAATATAGTTTCCCTTTTTTTTTTAATTGCAAAGTGGCCTTTCCCTCTTCTGCATTGTAGAACCATTTCCCACACAAGCACATGGGAGACAGCTGTAGCCAGCACTTCAGTGGGTGTTAAAAAGCCCCTCTTGACTGAGGCTGACAACAATGCTGTGCTTGTTCCCCAGCACAGTCTCACTCTGTCTCCTTGCAGGAGCAGCTCCTCGTTCTTGCGCGAGGCCTGCGCTTTCCTCAGGGTTGATTTAATTGCTGAAGCTGCTGCAAAAGGCTGCTGTCATCCATGCTGGCAGAGATCTGGGTGCCTCAGCTTCCCATCCAGCAGACCCAGGTCCTTTGCATGGACTGAGGGGCAATTTTACACCGAGGGAACTGCTTTGGTACCCACCTTCAGCAGCAGCTGAGCATTACTAAGCACAGCCCATCCCAGAGGTGAAATAGAGCAAAAGGCAGCAAATGCTGACATTAGGAAGGATGGGAGCCAACCTTTGAAGGCTGTGGGGCTTCCCCAGAGCTGAAAGAAAAGGAGGTGGAAGAGGGGTCAGTACAACAACTGTTTCAAAAATTTCAGAGGTTGTAACTTCAGACCCTCATCTCTTTCCCTTTTCTGGATCTGGTTTCTGGCGTTGCAGTATTTCTCCAGTGCCTGAAGCAGTAACACAACCTAGAGCTGGGAGAGAGCAGAGACAGAGGTAGGACACAGGGAAAGGACCTCTGCCTTTAGTCAACACTGGCAGAGTTCTGCTTATTTTCAGTTGCTCAAATTAGGAAATGCTCCATTCTTTTATGAATAGGATTCAGCTATGCTGGAAGCAACACAGGACAGATGTTTTAGATGCCAGATAAGGACATCTCCTGACCTGGGGGAAGTTGTGCAATATGGATGTTAGCAGGATGATTACATTACTGTGGCCAACAGCTCTTGGGAAAATACCCCCATGAGCTCCATGTTAGCTTAGTATGATCACTGGTGCAGCCCTCAGCACAGGGAACCTCCTCTGGCCACAGAGACTTCCAAG
Source organism: Climacteris rufus (assembly GCA_013398175.1). Taxonomy (NCBI): domain Eukaryota; kingdom Metazoa; phylum Chordata; class Aves; order Passeriformes; family Climacteridae; genus Climacteris; species Climacteris rufus. Next base: position 170,028 of record VZRZ01008635.1, read on the forward strand.
GGAATGGAGAGCCTGGGAATGGGCTGTGGCAGAGCAGTACTCCAGGACTTACAGCTCCTGCTAACCCACTGATCAGTGGATGCCCCTGAATCTACTTCCAGGCATCTCGTTACCACACTGGGGTTCTTCACCAACTCCTCTGTCCACAGATGTGGCAATGCAGATATCCCATAGATTAAGCTGTACCCTGAAAGTACAGTTTCAGGAAAGGTATGTTACAATCCCACCAAGCTATCCACCATGAAGCCTCACAGAATTTCCTGACTTGGAAGGGACTCACAAGGATCACTGAAGTCCAACTCCAACCCTATACCCTTTCCACCTGGCAGCCTACAAAAACATGGGAAGCCACCAAGAAGCTGTGTTAGACCCCACTCAGCACAAGCTTTAAAACCGGTGACAGATTTTGCTCAAAACAGGGTTTGTGAAAGAAAGGCAACAAGTGCTGCAGCAAGCAGAGCTGCAAGCAGCCCTTTGTACCAACTACACTTCAGGAAAGAACTAGCTCCCTCTCCCCATTAGGGAGACAAGAGTGGGTTGTATGCACTTTAATAACACTTAAACCTTTATGTCAGATCACAAGTAAAGCAGGTCTTGGCTTTACAAAAGCACATCTTGGTTTAACTAATTAATTTGATAATCTGCTATTTGCAATCCTCAGGAGACATTCAGCTTCTAAAGCAAGTAATTACCATTAAGTGGCAACCTCTTTGTGAGGCCCAGTCTGATTAGGGAAAAAAATTTCTTAAGCCAGAAATATAATCACGGTGTGATTTCCCAGAAGGACTGGAGGAGAGACTACATAACAACAGCTGGTCACGCTCACCATCTGAAGGAACAGAAGTAACTCAATTACCAGGTCTCCAGCCACAATTCAAGATGTTGTTCAGTGCCACGTGCAACCATGGCCTGCAGTTAACCTTCAGGAGGCTTTATAGGATGTGTTTTGTAGGGACAGAAATCAGGAAGGTCCCACTTGAGGGTCTCAAATATCCACGTGTGCCACAAGGGAAAGAAGGGAGGGGAATAAAAATAGTAAAAAAATTCACACGTCAGGTCTGGGGCCCAGCACAGGAGTGATGTGGGCTTGTTAGAGCAGGTCCAGAGGAGGCCACAAAGATGATGCTAGGGCTGGAGCACCTCTTGTAAGAGGACAGGCTGAGAGAGTTAAAACTGGTCAGCCTGGAGCAGGGAAAGCTTTGGAGAGATCTTAGAGCCCTTTGCAGTACCTAAAGGAAGATTACAAAAAAAGAGAGAGCAAGTTTTTATTCAGGCAGAGAGTGAAAGGACAAGGGGGAGTGGTTTTAAGCTAAAAGAGGAGAGATTTAGATTTGATTTTAGGAAAAAATTCTTTACTCAAAGGATGGTGAAGCACTGGCACAGGTTGTCCAGAAAATCTGTGGATGTCCCATCCCTGGAGGTGTTCAAGGCCAGGTTGGGCTTTGAACAACCTGGTGTAGTGGGTGGCATTCCTGCCCACAGCAGGAGGGTTGGAACTTTGAAGTCCTTTACAACCCAAACCATTCCAAGTCCAAGTCCTGTGCAGTCCCACAAAGAAGCTGATATTCCCCACAGGGGAATATCAGCCTTCTAGTGTGTACCCAGATATGAAGGCACACCTTGATGACACAGTGCCTTCCCAGACAAGCCAGCTGGACTCAACACATGCAGAGTACTTGCTGGTTAGACTGGCTCCAGGCATGCCCAAGTGCCCAGGGTTTCGGCTCAGCTGCCATCAATCACTGCCAGAGTCCACAGGGCAAAGTCCTGCTTCTGCACTCACCCAAGACACCCATCTCAGTCTGAGCAGCTTTGGGCTCCTTTAATTTTGGGCTGGGGGGAACACACAGGTGCCCCAAGCCTTATGAAGTGGCTGTGCTGCACACCACTCTCAGGTTAATGCCTCTACAAGAGTCTCCAGAAAATTCTCCTTGAAGACATGAACACAGCCAGGGCAGGCAGGAGCAGGACTTGGACAGAAACCCAGGCTCCTGCCTGATCACACACCATCCCAGTGCACCCACACCCTGAGGTGTTTCCCCACTGCAATGGACTCCCCTCTTGGGTGCTGGGTCTCAGCATTCTGGTGCTCTGAGCACTGGGCAGGTGCATTGTTAGGCAGGATGTGACCATACTGGAGAAGAGATCCCGACCCCCATGCCCCAAGCCTGTAGGACACTGAGCCAGGCAGGGACACACCTCTGTGGGTGTGGAGTCAAGAGAGCTTAAATGGTTTAAGAGGAGCTACTTGTCAGTCTCCCTGAAGTTTAGGCACTGCCTGCCTTCCCTTAGAACAAAGTGCTCTTAGCTTAGAAAGCCAGCTGTGGTTTCAGGACTGCTGCTTCAAAACTCACCACCCTCTCTGAACAGAAGAACAGATCAGCTTTCTCTGAAGAGCAGCCTAAAACTGACCCATTTATCTCCAGATCCCACATATTTAATGGCGCAAAAGTCATCTGTTTACCTTCCCTCCTGGCAGTGATGTTGCAGGCTATTTAGCCCCACAGCACATGTTTACTGTACTCTCTGAGACAGCACGCTCACCTCTGAGCTAGACGTGCCAGCAGGCACCCACACCCTTCCTGCCCCAGCCCCTCTCCCACAGCCACGGGAGCTGTGGAACACAGGGTCAGACACTGCTGCCAATTCTGTCCTCGGTCACGGCTGCCAGGGCCTGCTCCTTTTCCAGGTCTGCCCGACAGAGCAAGAGTTGTGATGACAGACAGACAGCCCCTCCCATGGCTCCACACCACCAGGAGCCCCCCACTTGTGTCCCTGCTCTGTGCCCAGCTCACACTTGAGCAAGCAGCACCCATAAAACACATGCCCACCCCACACCAAGAGAAGCAGGTACATCTCTCAGAGGATGCACCAGCCACTACCAGACAAGGGCTGGGATGCACTTCTGAGCTGGAGACCCATCCCTTCTCTTTCCAAAAACCAACCTAAATCCAACCATGCCCTGCTAGGAGAGAGGGCTGTCAGCTCTAACCAGGGGAGCAGGGACCCCCCTCTGACCACCAGCTGACCACTCTGCTCCACAGTTTGCAGAGCCAGGGCCAGCTCCCAGATTCTACCTGGTGTGACAGTCAAGGACTCTCATCCAGGAGCTTTGACTCCCAGAACTGGTATTCCCCCTGGGTGCACACTTACCAAGCTCCCATCCAGTCCCCCCAGCCCGTCACAAACCCCACACTTACAGCCAGCATTTGCAGAGTCTGTGCCCAGTACATCCCAGCAGATCTTGTAAACCATTCTCCCATGGCAGAGTGTCTCCAGAGAGAAGGAAAGCTCTCACCTGCCTACAGTTTGCTCTTCCAGAGCAGGCAGATAGGCAGAGGAGCCACTGAGTTAGCTCAGCACTCCCTGAGGCAGAGCAATAGCCCCAAGATGCATCTCCAGCTGCAGTCAGTGCCTTATAGAGCTGCATGGGCGTTCCCTGGGACCAGCTCTCATGGTGCCTGTCAGCTGGGATGGGCTGTGTTGACCACTGAACTCAAGCAGTCCCACTGCGAGTCCTGCAGGTGCCTCTCAAAGCACCCTTAATCCAGCTGGCATTTCCAGCAGGGGAATGGCAACCTACTCATTGTCTGACAGTCTCCCCAGGTATAGAAGAGACCTGCTTTGTACCCCTCTAGCCTTGCCCAGCTGGTAGCAAAGGGGAAAGATCTCAGTCCTCCAGCAGTTCTGCAAGGCTTCAGGCTCACACTTGAGTCACTCTGCAGTGGACAAAGAGCAGTTTGGGGTAAGGGTCTTGTGCCTGGGGGAGTATAGAGCCAAATCTGCTGACTGCAGATTCAGAGCACTGAGAAGGCTCCTCATATGCCACTGGGCAGGGCTGGTTTGACAGGGATAGGAGCAGTCTGCCATGGAACATCCATAGCTGGTAATTACAGGAGTGAACCTCCGGGAATGCCTACAGCAAGGATGCCAGGCAGGAGTGCAGAGCGGGTGGGTGCAGTGGGTTCCTGGAGGAGGCGGTGTGATGTGGATCACTGCTCCTACACCAGGGACCCTTTGCTCCCAGTGTGGGCTGGAGGGACAGGACCCTGCACCGGGAAGCAGCACATCCCTGACATGCTGTGAGCACGGTGCCAGCTGGGTGGGCACCTCCCCTCCCCGGCACCAGGGCTGGAGAGCACCGGCAGGAAACGCTGTGATTCAGTGCCATCCGCAGCAATAACAATGTGTCTCCTGAAGGAGATGAGCAGCTTCCCCTTCAGACAGGCAGGGCGGAGGGCTCCTGCCTCCTGTCATCAATCTGTCCCCTTTCCCTTTCCCTTGCTCTTCTTCCACAATGTTGCTGCTCTGTTCCTCCTTGCAGAGGGATCTCTGCTCCAAAATGGAGCAGCCATGGGAAGGTTCGAGGAGGCTCAGACCCCTCGAGGTTTCATACAGGATTGTTAGACTGGGGCCATGCACTTTTGGAGAAGCTCAGCAGGAGGTGGGACAAGTAGGCCAAGAATTTCCTCCCCACCACAGATGCACACAAGTCCAAGAGTTTGTTCTTTGCTGTTTCTTTTCTTTATAGAATTACGCAATGTTAAGGGATTGGAATGGTCCTTAAAGATTATCCTGTCCCAACCCTCCCTGCCATGGGCAGAGACACCTCCCACTACACCAGGTTGCTCAAGGCCTTATCCAACCTGGCTTTGAACACTGCCGAAGTTGGGACAACTGTTGCCTGAAAAGGCCAGCCCAAAAACTGACACTAGTCAGGAGTAAGGGAATAAAAGGTGGGTATTTATTAGAAAGACCTTCAAAGGTACATTTAGGGCAGACAAAGCCCCCCAGGGGCATCACCCAAAATGGACGACGAGTCACGAGATCTCCACACCTTTATAGGTTTAGTCCATTTGCATATCAGCAGAAATCTGCCAATTAAAACTTTGCAATTTCCCCCTAGCTCCCCCAGCTCACTCGCCCCCCCTTAGAAGCTTGGGCCTGGGGAGTCTAAGTGTCCTTGAAGGGTGAGTCCAGAGAGGCACTGTTATGTCTATAGAGAACAGCAACTAACAGGCTATACATCATCCACGCCAGGCAATAAAGAATTTGAAAAATATGAGGGTTAAAACCTAAGGCAACAAAACCACAATGTCCCTGGGCAAAAAGTTCCAGTGTCTCACAGAAAAAAAAAAAAAAAGCTTTGGTTTTGGGTTATATTTTGCAGCCCTTCCCTGTGTATGCTGCTGGGTGAGATGAAGGTGTCTGAAGAAGCATGTGAGCTGGTGACCACCTGCACATCGCACCCGCCATCAGAAGAGCAGGAGGGAGCTGCGGAGCAGCTTGGGCTGGCACACCAAATGAGGCCTGAAATTACCACGTATATATTATATTTTCCCTTAAGACCAGCCCTTCATGGAATCGCGGGGCCGCCGCGCTGCGCTCCGCCGCACCCGCCGCGCCGGGGGCTCCCTGAGGGGGCGCGGCCGCCATCTTGGC
>VZRZ01008635.1:175563-194154 GCA_013398175.1 Climacteris rufus
CTCCGCCAGCACGGCCGGGCTCAGCCCCGCCGCGGCACAGCCAGCGCCGGCCCCTCTTCCGACCCTCGCAGCGCCAGCCCCGCCGGAGGGGAGATGCTCCCCTACACCCCCGATCCCCTTCGGGGCCGGTTTGGTTGCCTTTGGGCAAGAAACACCCCACGGGGAGCTGTATTTATAGACAAATCCATGCACAGCCTGACTTTTTCCCTTCTTTATTGCACTCCTCAGCCTGTAATTTCCTGTTTGCTTCTAAAGCTATTTTTACTAAGGTAAAAAAAAAAAAAAAAAAAAAAGTTAAACTTTTTAACAAGTTTTTCTGTTCCCTCACAAAANAAAAAAAAGTTCAACATTTATAACAGTTCTATCTGTTCCCTAGCAGAATAAAGCAAAGATTGGAGTGAGCCTAGCAGGGATCATGCCTTAACTCCCCGGCAGCAGCTTGTCCCACCTGCTCTGTTCACAGCCCTTCCATCCCAGCACATGTGGCTGGTGCTCCTTCACCAGCCGGCTCCCATCAGCCAGCCCCACACCACGACACGGGAAAACATAATACTTACTGGCCTTCATTGTTGTTTCTTTTTTTTTTTTTNCTTTTATTTTGAGGGCTGTTGTTACCAGAACAGCTGCAGCAGCGGGCTGCCTTGGCGTGCTGTGTTTCATTTGTGGTTCATCCTTTTTTTTTTTTTTTTTTTTTTCTTTAATTCCTCTATCATTCTGGGATACCTTTCTGAAGCTTTTGCCAGCTTTCTGCATAAATAGAAGAGGGTAGGCATGTCTGCTGAAAATAGGTGCATCTACATGCGCATATGTGGTAGAGAAGAGAATATCCTGGCCCTGGGAGATGGGGATTTCTGAGAGAGCAGGCAGGACACAAGTGCCCAGGAGAAATCTAGAGGAGGTGAGTCCTGCACAAGTAATACTCACACGCTCCCAGCACCAGCCATGCCTAGAGGGGGACTCTCGAGGCAGCTCTGAGCCCACAACTCATCCAGCTGCTTGTGAGAGCCTCAGAGACCCAAAACTGCCAGGGAGCCACACAGGGCGAGGCCCCAGGTGGATGCACAGCCAGAAGCCAACTTCCCCCCAGCCAGCCAAGGAGCCAAAGCAACACTTTAACTGGCTCTGCAACTTCAACAACACGGGCTTAGCTGGGGTTCAGGAGGCAAAGCTTGTGTGCAGCCAGCGATTGCCCCCACATTGCTGTGACAGAGGAAAGCACTGATTCAGCAGAGCTGCCACAGAGTTTGGTCTCTACCAGTACCCTCTGGCCTTTCCAAGCCCTTCCTGGGCTGCCCATGGGCTCGGGATGACCTGTGGTCTGATATAGACCAGACCAGCCAGGCTGGTGGCCACCTCCCCAGAGTGTCCTCAGCACCCTCCCTCCCTCCCTCTGCAACTAACCCGCCACAGGTTTCATTTACCTTCAGGACAGCCTGGCTGTGTGGCCACAGATGCCAGGATAAGATGAGGTGAGAGGAGCCCAGGTGGCTTCTTCAGGTATCCTTGCCTTGCAGGTGGCTGTGAGGAACAGCTGTGTCTGGCTGCAGGGAAGATCACAACTCCTGGCCTGGGGTACTTAGAAAATCAAATCCCGCACCAGGCTGGCTTCCACCCTGGCTGTTCTGCAGAAAGGAGGAGCAGCCTGGTCACGCAGTCCTCCAGGGATTCCCACAGTCTCAGTTGCTCCTCCAGGGAAAAGCAAGGAAGTCTGAGCCACGAAGGAAGGTGTGGATCACCCCACCCAGCTCCTGCTGACCTAAAGATCCCTCAGATCTTGTCTGTCCTCATCCAGTGCACACTGCAGCCCGTTCCCTTGCACAGGCGGGCTGTGGGGAAAGCCTTCTGGGGAAAGGCACCCTGCAGCCCGGCGGGTGGCACAGCCGTGCGGGGAGCCCGGGGCCGTCACTGCCGGCAGCCGGCGGGCACAGCCGGGGGAGCCGGGGGGCTGGCTCCGCACGAGCCGGAGGGGTGCAGCGCCGAGCACAAAGGCTCTCCCATCCTGGCCGCTCTGCCCTGGAACGCAGCATGGGAACCACTGCCCAGCGCGAATCTGTTCCTCATTATCCACCGCGGCTGCCGGCTGATCCCGGCTCCGTCACCAGGCGCTGGCTCGCACCCCGGCAGCCGAGCCCTGCTCAGCTTCACCAGCCTGCACAGCGGGGCAGGCCAGGGACAGGGCTGGCATCCCCCTCCGGAGGTAATGCCAGAGGGAAAACAAATTGTTCCCTCCACCACCAGGCAGTGGAGGCTTCCAGTGGAAGCAGGGAGCAGGGATGGCTGCTTCACGTGTGAAGAGCAGAAAGACAAACCCAGGAGAATTCAGGAGAGGTGTTCAGTCTGTATCCAGGTGGGATGGATGCCTGGACAGATGGACACGAGGAGGCAGGAGCAAGGAACAGACTGATGTGTCTCCAAGGTGCATGTACCATCAGACTGAACACCTCTCCTGAATTCTGCATTTGCCTTCCTGCTGTTCTCCATGAAAACATGAGCATGGCCAAAGACTCTGCCATGCTTTGTGCTGGCTGGAGCTGAGTGAGAGGTGAGCAGCTGGCTCCTATTCACTCGCTTCCCACTGCTTCTGCCTGTACAGAGCAGTGTGAAAACATTCCAAGAGGGTGTCAGAAGTGCTCCAGAAACAGAGCAGGATCTGACATATTTGTCAGAGAGAACCAGCTTTGGGAAGACAAGGCAGAAGGGAGCAACCAACTGGCACACAGTAACCACAGCCCAACTCTTCCCAGAGATTCACTTGGAGGAACAAGAGGTGACAGAGAGAACCTTCCCCAGGGGAAATGTTTATGCGGCATAAGGAGAACTTCATTCTGTGCAAGACCAGTGCAGTCATGGTGTGGCTCTGGGGCAGGGACAGATGACACCTCTGTCCCCAGGAACATTCAGAATCCAATGGGACAGGGCTCTGAGCTACCTGCTCTAGCTTTGCCACCAGCCCTGCATGGAGCTGGGGTTGGACCATGGGCCTCCCAAGACCCTTCCAGCCTGAAATTTACCTGATGCTCCAATGTGCATTGTGCAAGAGTGGTGTGGTAATTTTAAGACTCACTTGTGAGACAGCCAACACCAATCCATTGCCCACAGCTCTTCCACACAGCTCATGCCAGAGATGCCTTACATCCCCTGCTGACTTCACAAATTTTGGGACCACAGAAAAACTGGAGGATCTGAGTATTGGAGAAAGTAAATCCCTGTGGAAAAAAATGTGCAGGTTTAATGGCAGGCTCTAAACAGAAGTCTGGGTGCAAAATGACAGGTCTGTGATAGTCAGCTCTGGGATGGGGTTCCTTACAGTGACAGTCAGAGGGTTGTATGTTCTGGGTTACAGTCTGACAAGCAGCTCCTCTGGTTGTGCCTTATTCTGTCCCAGAGAAACAGAGGTTTGGGCACATATGTTCGTGGTTTGGCCTGCTCCTTGTGTTTTTCCACTAAGCACTTTAGTATTTTTAGGCTAAAAGAGACGACTCTGTGCTATGCTGGAAGGATCAGAGCAGTCCTGTGCAGGCAGGATACTCTAAGGTGAAATACAGAGAGTGCAGTACAAGAATAAAATCTGGCAAGGAGCCACCATCCCTGCTCACAAGATGACTGGGGTCAAGGATGGAGGCATGGAGAGCCTGCACACACGTTAGCTGCTAGGCTCAGATATCCGTGTGAGACAGCAGCAGCCAGCCCCAGCATTTCCTGATGCTGTGATGCCTGCTTTCCCTCCTCTGAGGACCTGAAGGCCACAGACTCACCCCTTCCAGGAAACAACCTGGCCCACACAGCCTCGTGCACTGCCAAGGCGATTGTGTCTGCAGGCGATGCTGGCACCAGGGTCCAGCACACAGAGCACAGCTCAGCCAGCAGCGTTGTCGGTGGGATTCAAGGCAGATGGGGAATGTCAGGAGGAGCAGGAGCTTCCACAGGGGCCAGTGCAAAGCTTCCAGGGCTAGGAGCTGCATTTGACCCTGTCAAAAAGGACCTGGGGATGATGGTAGATGCCAGGTTCAACACAAGCCAAACATCTACCTTGTGAATCAAGTAAACCACATTTACTCTCCTTCAGAACAAGAGGAGTCAGGAGATCGAGGGAAGAGCAAAGCCTGCACAAACTGATGCAAGGAGCCTCCTGTGACCCAGAATACCCTGGAACAGCCCCCTTTGAGCCCTATTTTTGGCAAGGAGAGAGGCGGCACGGACGTGGGGAGATGTGGGCTCCCACCACGCTGGTGGCTGTGCAGGCAGCCACGGCTGCAGGCAGAAGGGCCCGGCCTCTTGCTGGCTGCTCCCTCTGCACGGCCTAACGACGGCTGCAGGCAAGTGTCTCGTTGGAAAGAATTTCACATTTTCCACAAACTTTATGGAAACCAGGAAATCCAGTTAGGCACATCGAGGCTGAGAGGGGGGCTGGGGCCTCGAGTGGAGAAGAATGGAGAGGCACAGGGACACGGTGCCTCCAAAGGAGAGCTGAACCAGGATGGGCAGAGGTTCCCAGACAGCAGAGAGAACAGACCACAACATCTGCTCCAACTCCAGTTTATTGAACATTACAAAATACTCTGCATATATTTTCACATTATAACAATATCCTTGCAAATAATATATTAAGTCTTGAGTCATTTGTGGTGCCCTTGGCTACAGAAAACACTGACCCAGCTAAAGATTTAGTATGGCCCAATATCAGAAATCAAAACCAGAATAAATCATACCAGAAATGCAAAACTATATAAAAACCTTTTAAAAACCTCATGCTCATCTGGTGGAACAGGTACAGAGCTGAAGGGGCGTCTGCTGAGCCCTGCTGACAGTGCTGACAGCTCACTTGCTCCACATTGGGCTCACTCCCCCAGTGCATCCAAGTGTCCCCCTGGCACCTGCTGTCTCAGCACACCAGCAGAGGCAGGTTTTTACCTGTTTTTAACTGTCCAAGTCCCCCCTTTTCCCTAAGACGAACACCCCCAATCCTCCTGCACTGCTCGTGCCCAGCCATTGTGCTCTTTTGGGTGCTGAGCAGTTCTTGGGGAACAATTCTTGGCCTTGGGGTCACCCCAGGAATAATTCACTGTGTGGGCCACCGGGTCCCACCACCCTCTCAGGAGGGAGCAGGGGTGGCTGGGAGGCAGGTGTTGGGGACAGATGTTTGAAGATGCACTCAGCTCACACCCATCAGCCCTATTCCTGATGTACATTCATACCTGCTGCTCGCTCCACTCCTTGCACCATGACCAGTCCTCCCAGCTGATGGGCCCCAGGCAACTGGAGGGACTGGGACATGGGCAGAATGAACACCAAGGATGCTGTGCAGGGCAGCTGTCTCCTAGCAAAGCCAGAAAGCTGAGCACTGCAGTTGTTGGGAACACATCCGGGCGACAGGCGTGAGGCTGGCACAGCAGGTTGGCTGTTGGAGGAGTCCCTGTGCGTACGGGTTCACCAGTCCAGCTCCTGCTGGAGACAAACCCCAGGAGCGCTGCTCCCAGTCCTGAGTAGTTCATGGCCTTGGCTCTGTGGTGCCTCCATAACCCAGGGAATGCAGAGCTGTTGTGGCAAGGAGCCCATCCCTGAGCTCCTGGCTGAGCTCCATGCATGCTGTGAGGAACCAGCACTGTGGCTACCTTGAAGTCAGTGGCTTGGTCACTGGGTGTGGGTGGGCTCTTGTGCACCAGCACCCCTCCCAGCTCTTTTCCCAGAGGTCTCCTCCTCACAGCCAGGCTGGAGATCAGCTCATACTTCTGCACCTCTGAGCAGCCACAGCCCATTTGTCCCCCCACCTCAGGGCAGCACAGCCATGACAGGATTGAGTCCATTTGGGATTCCAGCCCTGGGAGAAATATCTCCAACCTCCCAGGTGCAGAGATCTGTAGGGACCAGAATGAGGTTTGGGATGTGTGCTTCCCTGATTGGACAGGGGCTGGTACCTGCTGTCGCAGCACAAAGCCCAATTATTGACCAGGTTTGCATCAGTAGGTGCATGGGCAAAGCCCACCCTGGAGTGCAGCTCCAGGAGGAGTACTGGGTTCTCCTGCCGCTCCTGGAGTTTATGGAGACACACACAAGTTTTACAACGCAAGACAGCAGAGCAGTCAGCAGGTCACAGCCTGTGTGCAGCCCCAGCCCCTTCCCAACGCACAGGGTGCCTCAGAGGTGGCTCGCTCTGTTGAACATCAGCCACCTGGGCTCTGCAGTGGGTGGAATCCTGCCCTGCTCCTCCGTGGCCATCAAAGGCTGCAGCTCCTGCTGCTCAGGGCCGTCCGGGCTGCTGTCACTCTGTGACCGGCCGCTCCTGGAGACGTGGCTGGGGAACTGGAAGCAGGAGCTCTGCTCTGGCATCGCCTGGCTCGCAGACTGGGGCTGCTCCTCCAGCACAGGGCAGGCGAATCTCCTGTGCTGAGGTCCGCTCTCAATGCCTGGGGGGGAAGCGATGCTCTCCAGGGAGGAGATGCTTTGGTTCCACGCCTTCTGCATATCCACTGGCACAATTTTGGTGGTCTCCGAGGAGACGTAAACAGCCAGATCAGCCTGGTCTCCTTTCCATGGCAGCTCCTTCTCTGCCAAGGTGGGTGATGGTGGGATGATGCACGGGCTGGGGCAGACATCCAGGCTGCCTGGGGATGCAGATGGAGGCACAGTGAGAGGGAGCTTGCACAGGTCTCAGTCTCTCCTTGGACCCTGCAAACATGGCAGGACTAACCACTACCAAATGGCCATGGAATCCTAGAATATCCTGAGTTGGAAGGGACCCACAAGGATCATGGAGTCCAACTCCTGGCCCTTAGCAGAACAACCCCAAGAATCACGCTATGTGCTGGCCCTGGGATGCAGGACACAGGGAGGCTCTGCCACACCTCCAGAGGACAGAGAGTCTCCCATTTATGCTCTGCTTTGGTTTTGCCAAGGCCAAGGCAACTTTGCTCCACAGGTAAAGGAAGGACAAGCTACCCCCTAGCAGCTGCCCCGGTGTGGGGCATTAGTGCCTACCAGGAGTTGTCTTTCCCTGCAGGACCTCATCGGTGGCTCGAGCGACGAACACAATCCCCTCATCGTCCTCTTTCTCTGTCTCCGAGCTATCGCTCTCCTCCTCCTCTGAGCTGACCATCACCAGGACAGGAGCTGCAGGCAGACGGGGGGAGTTGGTTTGGAGGATGGGGCACCCTGCAGGGGTGCAGGGATGCAGACTGCACCCTTGGGAGAAGGACTTGGTACTAGCATAACCTTGGGTATTGTCATCCCACCAAGATGGCAGTGAGCAGGCACAACAGGTGCTCCAATCCATCCCATCCCATCCCATCCCATCCCATCCCACCAGGTCCCCCTGCCAGGACCTGCCATCTTCACCTGCCACTGGCCTTACCTGCATCCTGCCAGGGGACATTTCTGTGCGTCTTCCCGTTGGATGCCTCTTTGGTCAGAGAGATGTTCTTCTGTGAAGGAAGAGGGACTGGCTGGGACCTGCCCAGTGCAAAGCCCTAACCCCAAGAGGTGGTGCTGAGAGACAGGGTGGCCCTGGGCATGCAGATTCCCATGCTGGCTACATGCAGATTGTTCCTAGTCCTTAGGCTTTGCATCTTTATGGCCCTATAATAAACTGCTCAGCTGCAGTGGATTCAAAAGCCTTCAAACAATTGGCTTAATTTAAGGTGCAGTGCAACAATTCTGAGCCTGGATCTGCACCAACAGTGAGCCTGTTTTCTGCTGAGTGCTCTTGAAAAACGAACCTGGGGCTCCTCCAGGTCTTTGGATCACTTTGCTCAGGGAAGAGCCATCCCACAGCACTGCTGGTGTGCTGGGGACACAAGGACATGTGACACCTGCACGCTCACAGGCAGCATCCATAGGACTGAGATGAGATGAGCCACTTTCCCCTCTGGGTCTGGAGCTGCTGATGCCCTGCACCACCTCACCTACACCCCGAAAGGACCTCATTGACTGCATCCTGGGGGAGGTCAAATCTCAGAGCTAGGAAAAGAGCAGGGGCTTGGGGAGCGCTTGCCTTTTTCCTGCCTTTTTCCTTCAGCCTGGCCTTGCTCTTGGAGGAGCAGACATTGTGCTTTGTGGACTTGAAGGTCTCCAGACGCCTCTTCATGTTCTGCCGGAAGATTTCTTTATCTTGGCGCTCTTGTTTATCTGGAGAGATGAAGTGACGGCTGTAGCTGGCCTTGTACTGGCCGAGGGAGAGGCAAAGAGACACAGGGTGAGCAGCTGGCCCCGCAGAGCATCCTCCATCCCTGCTCCTGCTGCGGGCGCTGCTCCCCTCGGGGTCAGCCGCACGCCGTGGCTGGGGGTGCTCACCCGCCGCCGGGGCTTGTAGAGGCTCCCTCGCAGCACGTGGTGCATGGCAGCGTCCTCCTTGTCCCGGCGGCTCCGCACCGTGTCGATCACCTGCAGGTCCAGGCAGGCCCCGCTCCCGCTCTCCCTCCTGGGGGAGATGGAGATGGAGGGGCTGGACTCCATGCCCACATTGTGCCAGCCCCCTGCCAGCCCTGGCACAACCCACCCCCAGGGAAGAGGGTGGCTGTGACATCCAGCGAGGTCTGTCCAGGGGCTCAGAGGGATGCTCGTACTCACAGGAGGTTTGTGACTGATGACTCTGACATGGAGGTGCGGCTGGGCATGGAGGGCAGCGCCAGCTTGGCAGCTGAGAGCACATGGCCACCCTGGGAGGTGGGAGGACAATGCTGACATCAGGACAGCAAGGACCCAGCTGGGCTGGGCAGGTCCTCACTGCCTGGCCATACATGGCAGGAACCTCTCCTGCCAGGGCTGTCCTGCCGCCTGGCCCCCACCACGTGCCCTTACCTGATCCACAAAGCTGATAGCATCACGGATGTTCAGCTTGTAGTAAACATCCCAGATCTCGTCCCGCAGCCTGTACGCAGATTTCCGCATCAGGAGCTGGCTCAGGTATTTCTTGTCAAACTGCTCCCACCTGCCACGGGATGAAGACACAAACAGTTTAGCTCCCACAGGGTACCACATCCAGGGATATCTGCCCACACAAGGCTGAGTGCCCAAAGCATGGCAAAGGGAGGCTGGGCACTCAGAACCTGGCTCTGCACAGGGACACGCTGCCAGGGAGAGCAGGAGGGGAGGGGACATGCTGACCCTTCATCCCTGCCCAAGGGGAAGCCAGACACCAGCGAGTCTGCGGGAGGCGATAGGAGGGGACTGGGGCCACCCTGCTGGAGCACTTCCCCTCCAGGAAACAGGCTTCTTGCATCCTTTTCCTGTCGCTGTGCTGCCGATAAACACTGCCCAGGCAGGAACAGGGCTGTTCCCTCCTCAGTGCCCAGTGCAGCTCCATCCGTGAGGATGCACAGGGCTGTTGCCACCAGCAAGGACACCCCACAGCCTCCCTGCAGTTCTGATCTTGGCAAGCAATGCCAGCTCCACAGCATCCCCAACTGCATCTGCCTGACCTCTCTCTGAAATGCTTTTGTTATCTTGGTCTGCTGCACGACAGCAGCCAGATGGTATCTATCTATCCAAACTGATGGACAGACATACAGCCTTCCTGGTCCTGCTGCCCTGCCCACAGAAGGGGTGTCCTCCTGTGGGGATCCTGCAGTGTCCCCATAGCTGGCACGTGTCCCCCATTCACATGCAGTCAGCAGAGGATCCTGGCTAAGACACTCACTTGTCTCGCCAGTAGTGGTAGCCATGGTGCCCCACGATGTCCTCCACCGCTGCCAGGATGTGGTCAAAGGCCTTGAGTGAGGGGAAGAGGGTGAGGGTGGTGGCACGGCTGAGGGTGCCCCAGGGGTGCCAAGGTGGCCACGCCCAGCCTTGCCAGTGTGGGGAGCTGGGCAGCCTCCAGGGCTGTCACCTACGTGCTCATGCAGCTCCTCGTTCAGCGTGGGCTTGTGGTGGTCACTGCGCTTCACCTTCAGCCACGTCACCAAGGGTTTGATGGTGAGGCCCTGGAATGGCAGGAGAAGGCAAGGGAAAGACTGGGAGGGCGAGAGGGTGCACGGCTGGGGCACGGGGAGCAGAAGCAGCACGAAGTGACCGGGGACAGTGGCTGTGCCAGCCATGCATGCCCCGACCAACCTGACCCCCTGTGCCAGGTTGTACACCCCCAGTCCTCCTTCCCCTAGACCCGTATCCACCCTCCCTGTGGCTCCCCTCTCCAGGGCACAGGAATACCAGAGCCAGGTCCCATCAGCAACTTTGTAAAGTGAACAGCCTGGCCAGGCACACACTCTTGGAGCTCTTGGAGCCAGTCCCAGAACAAAAGGCCAGTGGGAAGAACATGGGCCATGGCCCCACCATTGTGACAAACACCGCAACAGTCCTGCACATCTGGTGATAAATAGGGTGCCAGAAGGCAGCGAGGGCAAAAGGTCACTGGAAAAGAGATACCTTCCCCAAGCACATGTCCCCAGGCCAGTTTTGGGGCAAGAAAGCAGCACTGGAGGAGGGCACAGGGCCCATCCTCACCTGCACAATGACAGTGAAGAACACCACCACGATGGTCGTTGCCACAAAGTAGTCCTTGGCTTTCACCTTCTCCCTGTCCAGCAGGATGACCAAGGCGAAGGCCACAGCCCCACGGAGGCCACCATATGACATGACCACCTGGTCAATCCTGTCCAGGGGGATGAGGCGGAAGCGGTTGAGCACATAGGTCTGGAGGACAACACCTAGGGAAGAAGGAGAAGGAGAGCTTGGGATGCTGGAAGAACCCTGCCTGGCTCCTGGAGACTGCACAAAATCCCAACCAGGATCAAATGGCTGGTCTTGTGCCCCAACTTTTCTCGGGGAATACCCCTTTTTGGCATGAAAAGGGCTGGGTGCTACTAGCCACACACAGAGCAGGACAGACTGACCCACAGCTCTGAAGAGCAGGATAAAGAACAGGGTGCCCAGCACCAGTGCTGTGTCCCATGTCCACTTGGAGGTGTCCACAGCCGAGATGCCCAGAAACATGAAGATGATGGTCTCTGAGCTGCTGGCCAGCGTCTTCATGGTGTACTTGACCGTGGTGCGGGATTTCTGGGAGATGTTGGCTTCCACATACTTCTTGCAGCAGATCCCACAGAAGGTGACTCTGCAGAGGGGCAGAAGGAGCTGGCATGGCCCTACGGCGGGATGAGGAGCGGGTCTGCTCGCTGCCTGTTGCTGCTCAGCACTGCAGCCCCGAATTCCTGGTCTCTCCTGGGGGACACCCCGGTACTCACGCCAGGATGGCGGAGAGCGAGACCATCTCGGCCGCAAGGTAGGCGACGTAGGCCAGGAGGAAGACAAAGAGCGGCTCGATGATGCGCACGCGCTTGGTGAACCGCGTGATCAGGGCCAGCAGGAAGGCGAAGAGCAGCCCCACGGCCGTGCCCCCCAGGCTCACCAGGAAGAAGGAGGCTGGTGGGAGAGGAAGACTCATCTGAACCATAAGCAAATGGACCCAGCTTCTGTGCCCCACAGCCACGCCAAGCTAAGCTGGCCAAGCCCCCTGCTCCCACCCAGGTCCCTGCCAAAGTATCCCATGGAGCAGGGAGCTTTGGATGATCCCAAAGCATCCCCGGGAGCACCTCTGCCATGGGGACAGGATGATAGAGTTGGGGCTGTTCAGCCTGGAGAAGACTCTGGTGAAACCTCAGAGCCTCTTCCAGTACCTAAACGGGCTCCAAGAGAGCTGGAGAGGGACTTCTGACATGGGCATGGAGTGGCAGGACAAGGGGGAATGGCTTCATACTGACTGAGGGCAGGATTAGATGGATATTAGGAAGATGTCCTTCCCTGTGAAGGTGGCAAGGCACTGGCACAGATTGCCCAGAGAAGCCGTGGATGCCCCATCCCTGGAAGTGTTCGAGGTCAGGTTGGATGGGGTTTGGAGCAATCTGGTCTAGTGGAAGGTGTCCCTGCCCATGGCAGGGGGGTTGGAACAAGAAGGTCTTAAGGTCCATTCCAGCCCATACCATTCTGGATTCCATGGTGATGGCTGGCATGTGATGGATGGAGATGTCAGAGCTCAGTGCCCTTCCCACAGGAAAACAGCTCCCATGCTTGCCCCTCTCCACTTCCATGATGGAGAAAGAGGCGGAGGGGCTGGTGTGGGACGTACTCACCTACCCCCTTCACGTAGTCTGTGGCGTGGATGTGCTCTGGGCCCAGCTCCACAAAAGAGTTGAAGACCTTGTACAGCACCTGCAGGCAACGCAAATCCCTTGAGGAAAGAAGGGTATTGCCCTGCCTTGAGAGGGGCAGGATGGATTCCACAGAAGAGGCATTTCCTGCCCCAAACCTGTCAGGTAACACAGCTCATTTCAGCAGGCAAAGTCTCCCAGGGCCAGGAGAGAGAAAAGGCCAAGAGGAGTGTGGCATAGGTCTGCCCCAACTTGGGGATGTCACCTGCATCACATCTCTCCTTGGCATGGGGATGTCACCTGCATCCTCTGCCCATCCTGGGGGAGTCCAGCACTTTGGATCATGTTTGGACTCAACATTAGGGCCCCCCAAGCTGCAACTCACCACAGTGACAGCATCATTCAGGAGAGACTCGCCAAACACGATGATGAAGAGGGTCTCATTTACATGGACCTCTTCGAAGACAGCCAGGACTGCCACAGGGTCCACAGCTGAGATGAGGCTGCCAAAGAGCAGGAAATCCATCAGCCCAGCTTCAACACCTGGATCTGTTAGGAGAGAAGGACCAAGGTCAGGGGAACCAGACACCCCAGAGCCCCTCTCACCAGACAGGAACAAGCCTTTCCCTCATCTGATCCCAGTGACTTGGCTGCAGCACCTCAACTGGGAGTGCAGTGGAATGAACCCAAAAGTGTTCCCAGACCTCCAGGGTGCCCCTGGAAAAGCAGGGCTCAGCACATTCTTGCTACAACATGAGAGGAGCATGAGGGGTGGCATCCCACATGCATCACTGCTCCTCCAGCCAGTTCCACCAAAGGAGGCTCAGCAGCCCCACCTCAGCTCCAGGCATCAAGTGGTTCCTCCAGGCTCAGGAGAGCTCAAAACACAGCCCAGGCCAGCCAGGGCCAGTGGCTCCAGCCAAGGACAGGGAACAGAGCAGCGAGCCAGCAATGCTGGCCAAGGTCAGCAGACAAAAATAGCAAAGACATGAGTCAGCCCAGTGCCAAGCAGGGCCCGTTTGTCCTGCATGCTTGACCGTCCTGCCAGAGCACCATTCCCAGCATGTCAGGATCTCACTGGTGCTGTAATTCCTAGGAATCCACAGCAGGGAGAGGCAGTGGGCTGTGAAACTGGGGGGTCCTTTGCACCTCCAACCTATTTTTTGGGGACATAGTGCAAGCTGGGCAGCCCTGCACACCCACCCATGAGCCCGGCCTGGTGCAGCCCCCAGAGCGCGGTGCCGGTGGCGAAGGAGTTCCAGAGCGTGCCCACCACTGCATAGGTGAGGATGGCTCCGATGTTGTCGAAGAACAGCCGGCTGGGCATGAAGTACCCCGAGTCCAGGACGATGGGGGGCAGGAGGAAGAGGAAGAACATGTTGGGCTCCAGCTGATACTCAGCTTTCTTCGCCACGGCCAACACGATGCCCCCCAGGCCCAGCCCCAGCAGGATGAGGAGGCAGCTCTCTGGGACGACGGATGTCACCTTCCTGGACAGGTGGAAAACTAGAAGGAAAAGAAGAATGAGAGCATCAGCTGAAAAGGAACATGGACAGAGCATCCCAAATCCACAGGCTCCACAGAAGTATTGGGAGATGCATGATGGATGGGAGGAGGACACGGGAGCACCTATGGAAAGGCTGCTTCGTGGCCATGTGAGCACAGAAGACCTTCCAGCTACCTCCCAAGTCAGGACTTCAGGCCCCTGACCCTTTGGGATCTCCCTCTCCCTCAGCCACTGCCTAATAAGCCAAGCAGCCAGGCATTTTGCTTTTCTTGGCTTCTGGTGTCTGCACTTAAAGGATTAAAGCAGCCAGCGAGCACGTTCACAGTGTCACGAGCACTGCTGGCTGCTGTTCGAGCGAAGAAATCCCGGTGCACCGGGACACGTTACCCCACTTGGAGACAAGGATGCTCAGCCCTGGTGATGGAGTGACCTTGTTTGCATCTGTCTGAGCAAGCAGCCAGAGCAGCATGCAAACCACTGCAGCGCAAGCCATGCCAGAGCACAACCTCCCTCAGCACCAGCTAACCTACCTGCATGCAAAAACACAGGCACTCGGGAGCTGCTGATTTAGAGATGCTTGGAATAATCAGTTTATGCATGCAAGGTTTGGGCCAAATCTTAAGCTGCCGTGGAACAGGATGTATTTTCTAAAGCAAGCAGAGGATGCCCTGGTATTCATCCATCAATAATGTGGCAGTGAGCCTGTGCTCAGGCACAAATCAGCAGGATACCACGCCAGCCAGCACAGGAGACTCGCTCCTCCAGGCATCCTTATACCCAAGGCCAGGGCATCCTTTGTAATCCCAAAGCGGTTCAGCTTCCAGGTGGGCAAACCCCCAGCCCTGTGGGTTTCTCCTCAATAGCACAGGGTGCTGTATTTTGGCTGCCCCCCTCCAAAGAGCAGTGCTTGGGGAAAGGCTGTCAAGGGTCACAGTGGTGACCCCCATCTTTGAGTTCTGCCATCACTTGTGACATCCAGCCCAGCTTTGTCACATGACTTGGCCATCAGATGAAGAAATTTCCTGGGGAATGGGTTCCTCCAGCCACTTCTAGAGCCACCTCTGTCCTTGTGCACCCAGCAGGTACAAGGCACATCAGGGCAGGCTCTGAGCCATCACTTGGCTGCAAGCCCAGCCCTGCTGCCAACACCAAAACCCAGTCCCTAAAGCCCTTTAGCTGGATTAAAGGTGCCCATCACTTGTGCCAATTTACCCCTGCAGAAGGAAAGCTGTGCTGTGGTCATGCACCAACCCTAGGCCACTTGGCTGCTTCCCCCTTCGGAGCCCCCAAGGACAGACTGTAAGCTCTGCCCAGCCCACAGTCCTGTCTCCAGCACTAGAGCTCTGGAGAGGAGCCCAGGAACAGGCACTGTTTCATCAGTAGGTTTCCATGTCTCTATTCTCCTGTCATTTTCCTCTGGACCTGTCCCAGTCCTGCTCTATCCTTCTGGGACAAGTCCCAATGTCCCTGAGATGTGGACACCCTGGGAACTGAGGTTGTGGCCCCCTGCTGTTTTTCCTTTCTCCTTTTCCAACACCTCTTAGGGGATTTTCTTTCCTTCACCGCAGCTGAGCTATGAATTAGAAGAGGTAATTCAGTGTCAAAGATCTGGTTCACAACCAGAGACACCATCTTTGAGCCCACCACCCAATGTGCAGGCTGAGGGCTGCTTTTCCTCTCTTTGAGGACCTCAAGAGGTTGCTCCTTGGCACACTAAGCCCTATCCATGCCCCAGCATTGCCTCCCTGCCATAACACAGCCCTGCAGCCTGCAGGGGCAGAGCAGTGAGCACAGAGGCTGCATGATCTGCAGCCCCACCACCAACCACCTCAACAGGAAAGAGCACCCAGGCCAAGCTTCTGCCATAGCTCTGCCACCGAGCAGCCCAGCCACAGAACCTGGGGCATCCCCCCTCGACCCCAGCTGCCTCTGCTCACTACTATGGGCTGCAATGCAGCCCTGGAGACTGTGGAGTTATGAACACTACAGCCCTCCAAGCAGACCCATAGCCTGGGGGAAAGCTGGCTGAGCTTCATCCAAACCAAATTCCTGCTAAATGACCACACAAGTGACTGCAGAGCCCTGCTCACCCCACAAAAGCTGCCTTCACGGTGGACGAATGGTGCTCACTCAGCGCCTGCAGCAGGCTGTGAAGCCGCTTCACGCCCACGGGAACAAAGCTCTGAAGTTTTCAAGAAGGGAACGAGGCGTCCAGCCCCTTTCTGCATTCTCAGGAACATTGCCAAGATCCCTGCTCCCTGCTTCGGCAACCCATCTGCATTCCCCATGCTGTGGAGATACATCCTGGCTGGCTGTAGAGACCCAGCAGAGCATGCAGGGGTGCTGTGGGGACATGGGAACATGGGTCCTGGCTGTCATCCATCATTGAAGTGTTCAAGGCCAGGTTGGATGGGGCTTTGAGTAATCTGGTCTAATGGAAGGTGTCCCTGCCCATGGCAGGGTAGTTGGAACAAGGTGATCTCTACAGTCCCTTCCAACTCAAACCATTCTATGATTCTGTGATTGTTTTCCCCAAGCCAGAAACTTGGGCAAAGAAAAGAGAAGCATCAATGGGAATGATCCTGCCTGTCCAAAAATCCCCTGGCTGTTGGGGAAAGCTGCCACCCTCTCAAGCAAATGGCAGCACGTGAGCTCCTCTGTGTCACAGAGAGCAGCTACTGGGGACGGGTGGAACGAGCTCTAATTTTATACACTCTAGTCCAGGATTTCAGCATTAGAGGTTCCCACAGCAACAGTAACTTAGCCACATGTGAATTAACTTCAGAGACATAATCCATACTCAGGCATCCATAATAATAAAGGATTTGCCATTGAAAGAACTCAGGGCCAAAACCTGCTCTGCTCATCTGGAGCTTGGGAAATGGCACCTAAATCAAGGCAGGAGCAGCTGGGGACAGAGGCGATGGCCCGAGGAGAGAGGGTTGCAACCCATGGCAATGCTGCTGCATGGAAAAACATCTGTCTGCTGTCAAACTCCTGCCCGTGGGGCTGTCATGTGGAAGGAGCATGTTAGGGGCAATGCTCATCACCTCTCTCTTCCCCACATCCTATGTTCCTACCATGGATGCAAAAGGCAGCAAAGCCTGGATGGTGCCTTGCTGTGCAGGAAGGCAACACCCAAGCCAGTTTTTCCCTGCCCCGGGTGTTTGCTGGCTCAGGTCACCCCAGCAGCGTGACTGCCTCTGAGAACAGAGCCCACAGTGTCATTTCCACATCACCCAGGCATGGGGCCACTTCCTTCCCTGCAGTCACAGGGCTTTGAGCCGGCAGCCCAGCGCCGCAACCACAACAGCTCCTCTGCTCCAGCCTACACCCGGCATCCATGGCTGCCACAGCTGGAGCTGCCCTCTGCGCTCCCCAAAATCCTCCACCTCTGGTTCATCTCCACTGTGGACTCCTGTGCACTCTGGGGACTGCATGTGCCCCTCTGGGGACATCCATGCCAGGGTGCTGCCTGCAGCTGTGCCTCCAGGTCTGGGTGTCACTCCTGGCTCCAGGCTCTGAGTATCCACCGGACCCATGGGATACGCTAAGCCAGGCACCTCGAAGCTATCAGCCATCAGGGTTGTGTCTCACAGAGAGAGAGGGAGAGTGGCCATCAGCTCACCTCAGGCCTGGAAGAATTTGGCACATCTGGGCGCTTGGGAATGATCCCAGCTCAGGCCCCCCTGCACAGACTGGAACAAAATCCAGGGTGGGCTGAGGGGAGCCTGTCAATGGAAACCTGCACAGGGAGCAGCTGCAGGGAGAGGTTTGAGAGAAGAAAATAACAGCCAGGGAAGGGAATTTTCTCTCTGATCTTCTGCAGGTAGGAGGGACGCACTCGGCAGCTGGAGGTGGCACAGCTACAGCAAGAGTGTTGCATTTTTAAGCTCATGATACCCTTTAATTCACTCCTCGCGAGGCTTTAGGTCTCCCTTGTGAGAAGGCAAGGAAGGAGAGAAACAGGAAGGAGAGAAACAACGGGAGATCCACGATGATGCTCGGGACAGGCAGAGGCCAGCTGGTGGTCACAGATGTAGCTGTCCCCTGTGCACTGAGTGCTGCTGCAGGTCCCTGGCTGCTCGGAGGCTCCCCTGCCTAACTCTGAACCTGCATTTCTTGATCCAACTCCAAGCTAAAAAGGTGCCTGCACCCCCACCACAAGGGCTGTGCCCACACTGGGGTCCCCCAGAGGGAAACCTGCCTCAAGGTCACAGTCTCATCCCCTGGGCCCAGCACAGCAGGCAGGGGCACTGCAAGGGACCAGCCCCCTGGGTACCCTGCTTGGCACCCCCGCACGGGTGTCCCCTCCCCGGTGCCCCGGGTGCTGGTGGGGAGCCCGGCCCTGCACAGCTCTCACACATCCTCATTTTGCCTTCCCACGCAGCCTCTCGCAGCAGAGCCTCCCCCAGCTGCCTGGTCCTGTGCTGGGGAGCACAAGAGTCCAAGGCTACACCAATCTGGAGCGATCCACCGGAGGAGACTGCAGGTACCTACCCATCCCCAGGCTGCTGGGGGCACATCCTGCCTGACGCTGGCACCACCGAGCCTTTCCCCGGGGCTGTGGGGGGAACAATGGCTTCTAGACCTGCTAACGGCAGGTGCTGGGCCAGCCTTTGGGAACACGGGACATCCTTTGGGGCATCTCTTCTCATGAACCTTCCCTCCTCTGCGCCCACCCAATTATCTCTCCATCCATCCATCCATCCCTCGCAGGGAAAAAAAGCCCCGGGCCCCCCCTCGCGTCCTTCGGTACCTTCACCCCGTCGCCGCACATCACCCCGCGGCAGGGCACGGAGGATGTGGCATGGGGTGGTCCCCGACCTCCGCAGCCCCGCCGAGGGTGGTGACCAGCCGGGTTTGTCCCCATGACCCGTGTCCCGGGTGCGGTGACACCCCTCGTCCCGGGTGCCCCCGCGCCGGCCGGGGATGCCGCATTTCCCCTGCCCACCCCGGGGATGGGCACAGCTACTCCCAGGGGACCGGAGCGGATGGGAACATGGG
>VZRZ01008635.1:196184-220263 GCA_013398175.1 Climacteris rufus
CAGAGGGGACCGGGGGGCGCGGGATGGGGCGGTGTGTCCCGGGCAGCGCTCCCGGCGTCGGTCTCGGCGGGATCCCTGAGCCCCCGCGGGAGATGCCAGCTCTCGGCAGGCCCGGGTGAGTCGGCGGAGAGGAAGAGGATGTGCTTGCTCAGAGCAGGCAGGAACCCGGGCAGGGGGAAGAAGGATGAGGGCAGGCATCTATGCCCGTCTCGTCTGGGCGTGCTTCCCCACCGGCATCCCGCTTCCACGCCGGCAGCAGGAGCGGAGCACACCAGCTCCAGAACAACCGGGATCCTTCCACTGTCCCAGCTTGCTGCGGCACCTGGAACTTGCGGAGGTGATGGTGTGGCCGGAGGGCCACCAGCCCCTGCCAGCCCCTCGCAAGCCCCTCATCCCTCCGGTCCGACAGCAGTTTTGCCACCGGAGAACGGCACGGAAATTCATGCTGAGCAATTTCCTCCACCTGGAGGAAGGCAGGAGGCCGAATGAGGAGCGAGGCATCGTGTCTTGTTTGCGTGTCCTCAAACCTGACTCAGGCTGGGAAAAGCGAGCTGGGAAGTGGAGGAGACAGGGGAGGCGGGGGAGCTTCCCTGGGTATCTCCTGTCGGCGGGATTCTCTCACAGCATCCTTCACAGGATGGGTGCAGGCTTGTTGTCCTCCTTAGGAACGCGGGACCCAGCAGAGCTTTGGCAATAGCTGAGCAGCACCGTCTTTCAGCACTCGGGGGTGCAGGGAAAGGAGACAGGAACCCAGGCTGGCTGGGGGAGTGTGGAATCACAGGCGGAGAGGAGAGATGGGGCGGCAGGAGGGGGAAATCGGCTCGGTGTGCCTGGCACCCAGCTTGCTGGGCTGCCAGGGAAGAGGGGATCGCTTTGAGACCTTTGCCTGCACCAAAAAAACCTCCCTTTTATCCCCCTTTTCATTTTTCTTGGAGCAACGAAGCAGCGTCAGGGGATTTTTAGGCGGTGACTAAATAGAGTTTGTTTGGGAACAAACAGCCCGGAGACATGACGAATGGAGCACACTCAAATTTCAGGCGTGTGCTGTGCTCCCTGGGCAGGAGCTGGCTGTAACGGGATCGCCAGCCCGGAGTGCTGCCATGGTGGCACCGGGCAGGGGAAGGGGGGAGGGGGGCTGGACACTGCGTTCCCGAGGGCAGGAGCGTTGCAAGGAGGTCCTGTGTCCAGCAGAAGTGTGTTGATCCTGGGATTTCAGTCTCTGCTCCCTGCCTAAGCCAAGCTCTGGATATTTTTTCCTGTAGTTTCCCCACATCACCCCAGGACCCTTGGTGAAATCACAGGTGAACAGCTAGGACCCTGTTCTGAGTTTATAAACCACATTTCTGGATTATATAGGTTGTAAATCATGCTGCCTTTACTACACGGAGCCCTCTGAGCCAGCAAGAGCTGCAGAATGTCCCACCTGACAAGCTGGTGTTTGCATGAGCAAATGTGCTCATTGGGTGCCTCCTGCAGTGGGATTTGCAGCCTGTGGACTGAGGTCAGTCTCCCAAACCACCCAGTCCAGTCCAAATTCAGAGCTGGCACCCTTGGAGGCGTGCAGATGTCGTTCCCCTGGCATGACCAGCCAAAATCTCCCCTAGTGCCCTTTGTGCCAGGTAGCACTAGGCTGCATTAGTCGCCACCCTAAAATTAGTACATGAACAGTCGCATTTTTCCCAAGGAACTGGCTGTAAAAAAATTCAGCTGAGGTTGCCTGGTGCCAGGTTTGCCCTGCTGGGCAGCGTGCCTGGACCTGCAGAGCACAGGGAAGACAATCCAGGAGGGAGCTGGGCTGGGGGTGGCCTTGTTGTTGGAGGAGGATTGAGCTACAGGCACCCAGGGGATGAGCGGCCACGGGGGAGCAGCTGAGTCCTGCCCTCGCTGGGCACAGCAAAGCAGCTCCCTGTGCTGGGAACAGCTGAGAGAGGATGAGCAGGAGGTTTCTGGTGCCGGCATCACTGCCTTAAACAGCCTGTCCTGCCCCACAACACCCTCGGTGCTTCCTCTCCCCAAGCACGACCTGTCGCTGATGACTTTTTCATGCTGTCCGGAAAGTGTGTTTGTGCTTGGAAATGCCTTCCCTCTTTGTTTGCCGCTGCTGCATTGTTTGCCTCCAGGCTGATAGTATCTTCTCCTGCTTTCCAGCATTTTTCTAGTACCCTTGGGTGATGCTCAGGCACCGTGTGGGCGTTTTCTGAACCTCTGCAGGCAGGTTTTGACAGGGCAGGTTTTTTTGGCTGTCCTTTGAGTCCCCAGAGGCCCCTGCACTCCCTTGCCCCCAGCACTATCTCACCTCTGAATCTGGGGAATTTTCCAAACAATTGCAAAACCCAACAGGCTGGAGTTCTCCTTCCTCCCCCGGAAATCTGGGAAGAGCAAACAGCTCCCTGGCCTCAGTGCCATAAGCTTGCAGAGAGCTCTTGTGCTCGATGGAAGAGCTGCTGGGGGGATCTTGGTGTGTGCATGAAGTGCACAATCCCCAGCCCCCAGCCCTGTTGCCCTCTGTTTCCTGGCAGGCTCGAGGGGGCCTTTGCTGAGGATCTTTGCCCCACTTAACTTCTGGAAAGCAGTGAGGTGGGGTCATCAGCAGCACTGCTTTCCCCCAGTTTTCTTCTTATTAAGAGCTGAGTGTTCTCAGCAGCTGGATCCTGGGGGGGAGCTGCAGCCAGGCATTCATGCCAGGGCTTTGCCAGGACTCCAGCTGCTCCCTCCCACTGGGGTCCTCCCACTGCCACGGGTCTGCTGATGAGCAACAAGAAACCTGTTAATGAGCAATGAGCCTGTCTGGAGAAGCTTCAAGAGGGAAACAAGTTTGCACTTCTGGACCCACTCTGAGCGACACCTGGCTTGGGTATTATTTCCCTCCCCCATGATAAGGCAGTGCCAGTGTTCCCATCCATTTGCTGCCATCCATCACACAGGAGTGGACAGGGGACAGCACCTGAGTGCCCTGGCAGTAAACACCTCTCTTAGCCCTGAAACTGAATCATGGTGAAAGCACGTGGTTGGGGTTGGGGTTGGGGTTGGGATTGGGACTGGGGTTGGGATTGGTCCTGCAGCATAGCTCTAGAAACCATCAGTCCCTGTGTGTTTTGAGACCTGTGTGTTCTGACCTGCAGGTGCCTTGTGTTTAACTGCTGCCTACTATATTATTTAAACAATACATTTTTTCTGTAATTTCCCCACAGTCTTTCTAGAAGATGTTAGGAAATTGTGGTTACCACAAAAAGAAAGTTAGAAAGAGGATAAAAGTGTTTCCTTTGCTGGCAGATAAAGAGGATATTCACTGCCTGGCCTTGGAGCATCCTCCCATGTGGGGATGCCGTGATAGGGGTGAGCAGGAAGATGTGATGCTGTGGTGGGTGTGAGTTCGGCTGTGCATGGACAATGTCTCCCTATTGGAGGTGGAGGTGTCTCCATCACACACCCATTGAATACTGGAATGGTTTGAAGGGACCTTAAAGGGATCATCTATTTCCATCCCACTGCCATGGGCAGGAACACCTTCCATTAGACTTGTTCCAAGTCCCATCCAACCTGGCCTTGAACACTTCCAGGGATGGGGCATTCAACACAGACAGAGAAGCCTTTTCAAGGTCATAGGATCCTTGTCCCCATCAGGGCTGGCACCAGCATCGTATCCTCAGCAAGAGCCCAGAGCCTCCCTGTGCTGTGGGTGAAGGACATCCATCCTGCTGCAGGATGGCTGGGACTCCCAGGAGCTGCAGGCTGGATGTGTGAGCGTGGGACTCTCTCCTCTCCCAGCTCTGCTTTGCCCTCGAGTCCCCATTGCCCTCAAAGTCCAGCTCATTTTATAATGGTTTTCCAGGCGGGAGACAGATTGATCAGAGCCACCCTGTGCTGGGAGCTGTCAGTAACCTGTGACCCCAACTTGCTGTCCACAGCAGCAGAGCCCCCAGATCCCAGCTCGATCCTGCAGGGTGTAAACCCCTCATCCAAACAACCAGAGCGGTCCTGGCCCTGGGGCAGTCAGTGCTCCCAGGCGCGGAAGCGCTGCCGGCATTTTTGGCAGGGCAGCAGGAGGCTGGGACAGCCTGTCTCCATCCCTGGAGGGTGGGCTTTGCCAGGGGGGATCACAGCCAGACCAGGGCCCAGTGCCTGGAGCATCCCTAGTGGGAAACACTGCCAAGCTCACACGGGAAATAGGCGGGGTCAGGTCCCAGGGGCTTGGCCTCCCCCGCCAGCTGGGACGTGTCACCGGCCCCCGAGGAGCTGGGGATGTTAACTCTGGCTTGCTGGGGCTCTGGCAGCCCAGAGAAGGCAGGGCTTTTGTACGGGAGCTGATTTGCTCTTTGCTGTGCTTGAGTGCCTGGGTGGATGCAGAGATGCCTGAGGGGATGCCCAGGAGGCTGCAGAGATGCCTGTGGGGATGCAGGGGTGGCCGGGAGAATTCAGGGATGCCCAGGGGGATGTAGGGATGGACAGGAGGATACAGGGATGTCTGGGAGGATGACCAGAAGTTTGCAGGATTGCCTGGGTGGCTGCTAGGCTGCCTGAGGAGATGCCTGGATGGATGCAGGGATGCAGGAGTGGAGGAATTGAAGCGTCCTCCAGCAAACAGACTCTGTGTGGGGTCAGCGTTAGGGACTCATGCCACAGAGGCAGAGCTGGCAGGCCAGGAGCACCTGCCCAGTGACAGCAGCCTGTGTTTGCTGCTCGTTGCCATGGCTGGCTGACGTGGTCAGTGAGCATGGGAGGTGGATTGGGACACATCAATATCCAACCAACAACAGTGCCCTGCCAAATTGCCCATTATCCCGAGGCGTGGTCAGCGTTAATTACTTCAATGCACATGGCATTTTACTTTGCCCTTTGGTATTAACGTCACACTCACAGTGAATTCATATTTTTGAGCTTGTGCACGATGCTGGGACTTGAGCAGATGGGAACATCATGGAAAGGAACCCCAGTGAGATGCAGGAGCCATACCCAATATTGCTGTGGGATCTCCAGGGCCACACTGGAGAAAGGCTTTGGTGGGAAAGGCAGAGGAGCTGTGACTGTTCCCATCTGAGCTCCTGAGCTACAGGACTGTTTGGAGATTTTTGCAATTAGGGGCTGAAACTGAGGTAGGGTTTTAGATGGTTGATGGGTCCCCACTTCTCTCCCCTATTGCTGCTTGTATCATTTGCTCTTGTTTGCAGCAGGAGCAGGTTTAAGAATGGGTTAAGTTTTAATGCCTGGTCCTCAGCTGCTGCTGTGCAGGTCTGTTCCTTGGAGATGGAGTGAGCAGGGACAGGGCGGGGCAGGAGGGTTGCAAATGCTTTAGGAACAGATCCAGATGTGCTGGGGAGGCAGGGTGCTGGCGCTGCCTTCCCTCTGCTTCTATTCATGCCTCGGGGGCAAATTGCCCCATCCCAGAAGACTTGCCTGGGTGCTGTGGGGTGCTGCTGGCTCCCAGCTGCCTCAAGGGCTGTGTGGTGCCCTGCCCACTGTCTGAGATGCACCACGGGACTTGTTGGGAAGATGCCATCACCCCAGCCTCGTGTCGGGGCTGTGCTTATCCCCATCCCAATGGAAGATGCAACGTGGCTGTGGACTGAGTCAGAGGGTGTGTCAGCCAGGGGATATCCCCGTGGGTTTTGCCCTGGTTTGGGGTGTCCCTGTCTGGGCTGGTGCCTGACAGTTCCCACAGACCCAGTCCCTGCAGGCAGAGGCGATTTGCTGGCCCTGGGAGGAGACAGATCCTGCCCCAGTCACACCCCTGCTGACTAAGGGGAGCCCCAGGGAGCTGATCAGCCTCTTGCCATGGTTCCCACCCAGGGTTTGCCAAGGAGCCTGATGAGAGCAGGACTGCCCTCGCTCAGCCTTTTCCAGCCTGGGGCTCCATGTTTCTCCCCAGTTAGCCCCAGGCTGAGGCAGAGGGTGCTGGGGCATCTCCCTGCAGACCCAGTGCTTGGGGACAGGGTGGGACCTGCCACCCCTTTGTGCAGTGTGTCTGCCAGCTGAGTTCGGGGTGGGTGGGAAGGTAACCTGGGATGCTCTAGGAGCCAGGAGGGCTGTGATGGGCACAGGGGCTCAACCTGGCTGTCTGCATCCCCAGCTGGAGGACTGCACACTGCAGGTCTCGCCCTCAGGACACTACCTGGACCTTGACTTGTCCCTGCTGGAGCAGAAGGATGATCTGGAGGGTTTCTACGAGGAGGTCAGGTGAGGCCTGTGGGGTGCCTGAGCCCTGTGGGGACAGGACACAGAGACCCCACCTGTGTGTGAACACCATGGGCAAGGGGCAGGGGCTGTGGTGATCCCACTGCAGGTGCTCACACTGCATTTTCCTCCACCTTAGGAAGGGGAGGCGGCCGACCCTGATCCTGCGCACGCAGCTCTCCGTCCGAGTCCACGCCATCCTCGGTGAGTCGGGGCTGCTCCCTCCTCCAGCCTGCTGTGGGTCCAGCAGCTCTGCTGCCCTGCATGGTGGAAGTTTGGCCTCTGCAGCGAGTTTTGGCCAGGCTTTTTGTGATGCTTCCACCCCATTACCCCTCCCAGAGATTAGGGGACATGGTCCCCATGGGGCACCCGCTGGGTTAATCCCCTCCATCCTCAGAGATCAGGACTTTTGCCTCTTGGGCTGGGAGCCCACCACCCACTGCAGTTATTCTGGGTCATTCAGGCAAGCTCTAAATATAGCTGTGAGGACATAAACAAATGGTTCTTGCACAGCAGAAAGTGCTGGCATGGCTTCGGGCAGTCTGCTCTGAGGTCCTGCAAAATATTCAGGAGTCTCGAGACTTTTTTTCTCTTTGGCAGGGGGAAAACAAGCGCTGAGCAGAGTGATGCCAGATGGGCATTAGCTGGCTGTGCAGGGCTGCAGCTGAGCCGTGCGGGAAGGGGCAGGAAGCCCAGGGTCAGGGTCATGGTCGTGCTCTTTGCCAGCAGTTCCCAGGCTCTGTCTGAGCCCTGGACTCTTCTGCTTTCCATCCCGGCTGCTCTGCCTTCCCTCTCAACTGCTCTGACAAGCTGATAAGCGAGTGGAGGAGGCTGCAGGGACACTGTGTTTTACAGGGCATGTCTTGGACTACTTGAACATCTTGCTTTTGGCTTGTTACAACTCTAAGCCTGACCCAAATAAGTTGGGATGTGTGGCAAACTCAGTTTGTGGATGTGGGAAGTGCTGACTCACAGTGGCTTTGGTGTTTTCATGGGGCTTTCCAGTTTCCCACTGCCCCAGCTGCTCCGTGGTGGCTCCTGCCTGCAGGCACCACCACCATAGGCAGTCTCCAGCCCAGTGATAGTCCTGTCCCCAAGCAACACTACTGTCCTTCCCATCCCCGTCCTGCAATTTTTCCCAAGCCATGGGGCTGCTGGGAGTTCTGGGATCATGGCATGGTTGTGCTCAGGGAGGGATGGCTAAAAGTAGCTTAACCTCCTGTTTAGGTTCTGAACAGGAAACCAGAGGGGATATTTGTGTCATTGCTGGTCAGAAAAAAAAGGCCAAAAAAAAGGAAATAGGAAAGTGACAAGGCTGAAATATGTAGTTCTGGAACAGCAGCTGCTTTCAGCCAGTGTGTCCCACAGCTGGGGTAATGCCAGGGTGATGGCACAGGGATTGAGTCAGGATGCAGGGCTTTCCCAGGCAGCTGGGAGCATTTGGGAGTTCAGCAGTGAGCTCCTGCAGGTCAGGCCCTCACACCACATCTCTCCTTTTCCCCCAGAGAAGCTGTACAACTCGCAGGGGCCAGAGCTGCGGCGGTCCCTCTTCTCCCTGAAGCAGCTCTTCCAGGTGCGGTGATCCCGGTGCAGTGGGGGGCCGGGGGCTCCCCTGGGGCTGTCTGCCCACCCCACGCTGTGCTAACACTTGACCTTCACCCTGCAGGAGGACAAGGACCTGGTGCCAGAGTTCGTGAACCTGGAGGGGTTGACATGCCTGATCAAAGTGGGGGCAGAGGCCGACCAGAACTACCAGAATTACATCCTCCGGGGTTGGTATTTGGGCACAGGTCACCTCTGGAGCGGGTTGCCTAAAGAAGCTGTGGATGACCCATCCTTGGAAGTGTTTGAGTCCAGGTTGGATGGGGCTTTGATGTAACCTGTCTAATGGAACATGTTCCTGTCCATGGCAGGAGGGTTGGAATGAGAGAGTCTTTAAAGTCCCTTCCAACACAAACCATTCCAAGACTGTATGCTCGTCCCCAGGGAGGAAGACTGGCACTTGGGGAGAGACCCAGCAAGTTTGCCAGGGCTGCTCTGCCTTCCCAGCTGCCACACGTTGCACTTGCTGCAGC
Source organism: Climacteris rufus (assembly GCA_013398175.1). NCBI lineage: Eukaryota > Metazoa > Chordata > Aves > Passeriformes > Climacteridae > Climacteris > Climacteris rufus. The sequence goes on from VZRZ01008635.1 coordinate 204,431, forward strand.
GATGCTGCACAGGGATGGGAATTCCCAACCCTGCCTGCTGCACCATCAGCCTGCCCACTCTGCCTTGCAGCCTTGAGCCAGATCATGCTCTTCGTGGATGGGATGCAGGGTGTCATCAACCACAACGAGACCGTCCAGTGGCTGTACACACTGTCGGGAAGCCCAGTAAGTGCCTGTTGCTCTTGGGGAGCTGCTGTGCCCTCTGCTGCACCCCCTTCCCCTCCTGTGGCTGTCCCTTTGTTCCATCCCTCAGAGGATGTACTCCACTCTCTACCTCTGGGCTCTGTACCCTGGTACCTTTGCTTATATTGGGTCCTGCCCCCACCCATCTGGAAGTGACCCAGAGTCCGCAGAGCTCCCTGTCCTGATGTGACCATGTTCCCAGGCACAGCTTGAGTAAGACGGCCCTGCTCCAGGTCCCTTCCCAGTGGGCCCTTGGCCATCAGCCTCACAGCTGCAGCTTCCTGGCCCCATGGTGAAGCTCCCAGTCCTGGGGCATGAGCACAGCCACCCCACAGTGCCCCAGCAGCATGCTGGCAGCCCCCTGCCGCTGCTGATGTCCAGCTGCCATCCCTTGTCCCAGTTTCGCCTGGTGGTGAAGATGGCACTGAAGCTGCTCCTGGTGTTCGTGGAGTACACGGAGCCCAACGCCTTGCTCCTCATCCGCGCCGTCAACGCCGTGGACCAGGCGAGAGGTGAGTGCAGCCCCAGCCTCCTGCCAGGTCCCTGCTGGGGGCTGGTGTCCCCTCCTGGCCTGCATGTCACCTGCACCCGCCACTTTTCCCAGGCGCCTGTCCATGGTCCAACCTGATGGCCATCCTGGAGCAGCGCAACGGGGCTGACACGGAGCTGCTGGTGTTCACCATGACGCTGATCAACAAGGTCTGGGGGGGTGTCCCCGCTGTGCCACACTGGTGGGGCTCAGTGTGGGTCACCCCAGTCCCATCAGCATCCCTCTGGCCCTGCTCAGACGCTGGCAGCCCTCCCGGACCAGGACACCTTCTACGACGTGACCGACTGCCTGGAGCAACAGGGCATGGAGCAGGTGGTGCAGCAGTACCTGGGCAGCAAGGGCACTGACCTCGACTTGAAACAGCAGTTCACACTCTACGAGGTGAGCGGGGCTCCAGCGGGATCTGGCCACCTGCCACCTGCCTCCAGCAGGAAGGGTGGGTGGCAGGGGTGCTGCTGTGCCTGGTGCCAAGCCCCTGGTCCCTCCACAGAATGCTCTCAAGCTGGAGGATGACGTGGAAGAGCCGCCCACAGGTGGACGCAAGGAGCGGAGGAGGACGGACGAGAGCCGGCGTGGGTGGAGATCCCAGGGCAGCTGCCAGGAGCCCAGTGCCAATGCCCAGCCACTGCTGGGGTCCCCTGGCACTCCAAAGGAGCCCCCAGCGGAGGACACCCTGGCTGTCCCCATGCCAAGCAGCCCAGCAGAGTAAGTGCAGCTGGAGGTTGGCCATGGTGGGGATGCTCCTGGAACAGTGAAGACACTGGGATCATAAACAGCACTTGAATCCAGTGCCAGTGCCAGGGTGGAGAACAGCCCCGTGGGACCTGCTCTCAGTCCCTGTCACCTCTTCTTCCAGACCCTGTCCCACCAACATCTACAACAGCGCGTCCAGCGTGCGGCTGGCCCTGGCCTCCCCCCCAGCCGAGAAGGAGCAACCCCCAGGCCCAGGAGAGCGCAGTGTCTACAAGTAAGGAGCCAGGAGGGGTTGGGTGTGTGGGGGTCCCCCTGGGGCAGCTGGATGGGCTCCCAGGAGCACCAGGTGTGCCTATCCCCAGGCACACTCTGCCTTTCCCAGGGAGAAACAGTCTGGGAGGGCACCAGGGTTGGAGAGATGTATGAGGGGGCAGCAGGTATCAAAAGGCATCCTTTGGGTGTGCACAGCTCTGCTCCAGCTACTCCTTGTTCTCCTCTCTGCCCACGCTTGCCCTCTCCTCTGCCCACTCTTTCTGTCTTTCCTTTTGCAGGCTGCGCCAAACTGCCCCTGTCTGGTAAGTGCCTGGGCTCTGCACATGCGTGCTCCCTCCCAGCATGATCATAGAATCATAGGATCCTGGAACGGTTTGGGTTGGAAGGGACCTTAAAATCAGCTAGTTCCAACCCTTTCACTAGACCAGATTGCTCAAAGCCCCATTCAGCCTGGTCTTACAGGGATGGGGCATCCACAGCTTCTTTGGGCAACCTGTGCCAGTGTCTCACCACGCTCACAGGGAAGAATTTATTCCTAATATTCAATTTAAATCTACTCTCTTTCAATTTAATGTACTATTAATTCTCCCTTGTACTATCCTGTGATGCTCTGGGGGAGTTAGCACTTGCACCCACCTTGCTGCCCCCATCCCTCATCTCTTCCCTTCAAGCCCTACCTGCGGGACCCCAACCCGCTCTCCCCATCACCCCACAGGATGATGGCACCCTCTGATCCCCATTTTGGGGTGAGGTGTCCCTGCTGGGGGTGGCACAGCCTGCTCCAGGTGCAGGAGACGATATCCCATCTCTCCAGCACCCAATGCCACGTGGTGCCTGGGCAGGAAGGGACTCGCCAGGGCTCTCCTGGCTCTCTGTGAACCCCGGGGCCGTGGGGTGATGGCAGAAGGGCTGTCAGGTGGGTCTGTGCAGGATACATGAACCCCAGGAGGCTGCCAGCAGTGGGGGCTAACCCCTGTTTTCCCTCAGGCGGGAGGATGCCCCCTCCTTGCATGGGGACAAGCCTATTTTGAAGAAGTTTGAGTAAGTAGAGGCATGCGTGTGTCTCCAGGCATGCGCTTCCTTGGACTGGCCAGAGTTGTCTGGGCTCCAGCCACACAGGGCTTGAGGGGCAGGAGAGTGCCCTTGAGTCTCTGCCTGGGTGCCCTCCTGGGTTTTGCAGCTTTTGGATGAGGGTTGCAGTGAGCACCAGGTCTGTTGGGACCAACTGGTGACAGTGGCACGCTGATGGCACAAGCCTTCAGCTTCCGTGGGGCTGCAGTGACCCTGTCCCTGAGCCATGGGGCCATTGCCTATCTCTCTGCAGGGCTCAGAGGAGGTTGAATCTGGGTCCCTGATGTGGTGTGGTCAGTGCAGGGAGTTTCTGTGCTGTGGGACTGGCAGTGCAGTGTGGCATGGTGTGGTTTGCCCATTGTCCCTGTTGTCCCCGTCTCTGTGCTGCTCCCTGCCAACATCCACCCTGTCTTGCAGAGCTCGCTTTTTGGAGAACCTGGCTGCAGCCCAGAAGGAGAAGATCTCTTCCATGGCCAAGGGACGGCTTGATGTCCTCAGCGATGCTACACTGGAGCATCCTACTGCTCTTGCATGGCAAAGAGATCACGGCACCTCTGATTCCGGGATGGAGCCACCCAGCACAAGTAGGTGCTGCCAGGGTGTGTGTTCCCAGCTCATCGGGGTCCCTAGGGTGGAGATTAGTGGCCCCTCTAACCCCATCCCACACCTGTGATACCTGTGGAGCTGGTGGTACATCCTTGTTCAAACGCCGGCATCCAAGCACACCCCGCTGGGGAGCAGGACCCCAGCTCAACAAGGAGCCCAGCACCACCTGCCCCCTCCCAGTGGGTTGTCCCAGCCTCTCCCTCTCTCCCTGCAGGGTCTCACCTGGCTCAGTCTGATGCCACCAACTCCTGCAGCACCATCTCCTCTGACACCAAGTTTATGCTGGACATGCTCTATGCCAAGGGCTCCTCAGAGCCAGGGAGGGAGAAGGTGTTCCCTGAGATCCCGTTATCCCCCCGGATGCAGGGTGAGGTGGAGATGGACACCAAGGGAGGTAGCAGCCAGGAACAGGAGGGTGCCAGGCTCCATGGCAGGGCTCCAGACGGGCCAGTGGCCAGTGCCCACGCCAAGCTGGCACGTGCCATGTCCAGCATAGATGCCGAAACCCACACGCGGAAGCTGGAGAACACCAGGATGATGCCCATCAAAAAGGACACGGAGCTGACATGGGAACACCTGGAGACCAGCCCCATGCAGCTGAAGATCAAGGACCTGGACTTCACTGATTTGGGGGAAGAAGAAGATTTTGACATCCTGGACACAGGGCCAATGACCAACGGCTCCTTCCTCCATCCTGGCATTGAAGCAACAAGTGCTGGAACAGTCATGGCTCCCCCTCCACCTCCTGCCCTCCCTGGTTGCCCACCACCTCCACCTCCACCTCCTGCCCTCCCTGGTTGCCCACCACCACCACCTCTACCTCCTGCCATCCCTGGTTGCCCACCACCACCACCTCCACCTCCTGCCCTCCCTGGTTGCCCACCACCTCCACCTCCACCTCCTGCCCTCCCTGGTTGCCCACCACCTCCACCTCCTGTGGTCCCCGGCTGCCCAACCCCACCAGGGCTGCCAGGCTCCTCAACAACAGATGGCCCCTCCCAGGCCAAGAAGAAGAGGACAGTGAAGCTCTTCTGGAAGGAGCTGAAGCAGCTGGATGGCACTGTGGGGCCTGGCAGGTTTGGCCAGGGGACATTGTGGGCATCCCTGCAGAATGTCGAGGTCAATGCTGCCAAACTGGAGCATCTCTTTGAGTCACGGTCAAAGGAAGCGCCAACCTCAAAGGTACTTGTGGGCACCCAGTGGCCAAGGGGACTTGAGGGGCAGGAGGAAGGCTGTTGGTTGCTGTGGGGACCTTTGGCATGCACTGTCACCCCTACCCTGTGCTGAGGATGGGTACCAGGAGCCTGGAGGTTCAGTGGGGACGATGATGGGCAGTGCACAGGTTTAGTTTGGCTCGCTGCATGGTCTGCATTTGGTTCCCTGTGTTCATGATGAGTTCTTGAAGGCAAGCCCCTTGCCTGGCTGTCCCCATCTGTCCTGTCCTCTTTGCAGAAAGCCACTGATGGGAAGAAGGTGGTGGTGGTGTTGGACCCCAAGAGGAGCAATGCCATCAACATTGGCCTCACGGTGCTGCCGCCCGTCCACGTCATCAAGACCGCCGTGCTCAACTTTGACGAGTTTGCAGTCAGTAAGGAAGGGATTGAGGTGAGGACAAGAGAAGCTTGGCCCCACTGAAGGGATTTCCCCAGGCTAGGAGACCTCCATGCCGTGATGCCTGCGGTGACACATCCCATGTATGGAGTCTGACATATTCCTCTTTCCCTGCCTTAGAAAATCCTGACCATGGTCCCAACTGAGGAGGAAAAGCAGAAGATCCAGGAGGCCCAGTTGGCCAACCCTGACATTCCCCTGGGCTCTGCAGAGCAGTTCCTGCTCTCCCTATCTTCCATCAGTGACCTCACGGCCAGGCTCCAGCTCTGGGCCTTCAAGCTGGACTATGAGAGCCTGGAGCAGGTACGGAGCCATGTGCCTCATCTCCCCTCTGCCCTCCCACTGCTGACCCCGCAGCTGTGCTAAGCACTGAGCCAAGCATGTTCCTGGTGAGGACCGGCCATGTCCAAGCATGGAAGGTGCCATCCAGGCCCAGGGCAAGCAGGGGTTTGGGTTGACCAGGAGGTGGTTGTCCTCATGGGGCAATGCTGAAGCTGCCAAGGAAGTGGGGCCAAGTGGTCTCACCTGCCTCTCTCCTCACCCAGGACATCGCAGAGCCACTCTTTGATCTGAAGGTGGGCATGGAACAGCTGGCTAGAAATCACACCTTCAAGTGCATCTTGGCCACACTGCTGGCCATGGGCAACTTCTTGAATGGTTCCCAGGTGAGGAGTAGGGTGAGGACCAGCCATGGTGCATGGACACTCAGGAGGGACTGTGAGGAATGTTGGACAGTGTCTGAGGCTGGGTGGTGCTGGTGGGGACCCAGTGAGTCAGTGGACTGGAGGCCTGCTGGATAAGGGATAGAGTCCCTGCTGAGTCCATTGGTTTTCAGAGCAGAGGCTTTGAGCTGAGCTACCTGGAGAAGGTCTCAGAAGTGAAGGATACAGTGCACCGGCAGTCTCTGCTCTACCATCTCTGCCAGATGGTGGTAGAGAAGTTCCCAGAAACCACAGACCTCTACTCAGAAATTGCCTCCATCACCCGCTCCGCCAAGGTGAGGCAAGGCAGGTGACACCTGGGCAAGGAGGATGTGGGTGCTGTGGCTGCCCAGCTCCACCAGCTTGGCTGAGGACTGACATCTCACTCTTCCAGGTTGACTTTGAAGAGCTGGCCAACAGCCTGGTGCAGCTGGAGCGGAGGTGCAGGGCCTCCTGGGACAACCTGAAGGTGATTGCCAAGCATGAGACCAAGACGGTGTTGAAGACCAAGCTGACAGAATTCCTCACGGACAGCACCCAGCGCATCGTCGTCCTGAAGGTGGTGCACAGGCGTGTCCTCAACAGGTCGGTGGCTTGGGGACACACAGGAACCTCACAGTCCTGTTGGTGGCCCGCTGTGACCAATGTTCCCGTAGGTTTCACTCCTTCCTGCTGTACCTGGGGTACCCGATGAGCGCGGCGCGGGACGTGAAGGTGACGCCCATCTGCAAACTGCTGCGGGAGTTCGCCCTGGAGTACCGCACCTGCCGGGAGCGCGTCCTGCAGCAGCAGAAGAAACGCGCCGCCCACCGCGAGCGCAGCAAGACCCGGGGACGGCTCATCACTGAGGTAGGGGGATGCTCAGCCGGATGCCACCAGGAGGTGATGTTGCCCCTGTCCCCAACACCAACCTGTCCTCCCATCGCAGACCGAGAAATTCTCCGGCATCGCCGAGGCCGTTTTGCCGCCTGCCGTGGTGTCCAGCAGCCCCAAGGAGCAGATGGAAGCAGGTCACGAGAGCATGAAGATTGTGCTGAACTCCCCCACAGATATCCCTGCCCGTCGCAGCCGGGCCAGCCAGGGTAGGACTGGGATGGTAAAGGCACTCAAAGCTTGCCCAGCTGGCTGGGAACAGCTGATGCCAGCATCTTCATTGTCCTCATGCAGGAACCGGGCATGGCACCCCGACCCAGGGCTCTCCAGCCCAGGAGGATGTTCCCAGCTCCCCCGATGATGCTTCAGATGAAATCATGGACCGGCTGGTGAAATCGGTGACTCACAATGCCAACCCCCGACCCTGCACCAAGGAGCGCAGGATCTCCCGTGGCAATAGGAAGTCCTGTAAGTCCATCCCTGTGTCCCTGTGCCCTGCTCCATCTCTGTTCCCATGCTCTGTCCCTGTACTCTGTCCAATCTCCATGTCCCTGTCCTACCTCTGTGTCCCTGTCCAGATGCTTTTTCCCACCTCTGTGTCCCTGTCCCCTTACCCTCTCCTATCTCTTTGTCCCTGTCACCATGCCCTGTCCCATCTCTGTATGCCTCTTCCCATGCTCTGCCCAGTCTCTGTACGCCCTTTCACTTCTGTCCCTGTCCCTGTCTTCTGCCCCATCTCCATGTCTCTGTACTCTGTGTGTATGCTTTGTCCCATCTCCACGTCTCTGTGCTCTGTTCCCATGCCTTGTCTTCTATGTCTTTGTTTCCTTGCCCTGCCTGGCTCCTTCCCCATGGGCCACCTATGACCTGCCATGCTGAGCCCACCAGGCCACAGCAGGATGAGACCAGTCCATGCCACTGCACCCCATTACCTGTGCCCTGCCTGGGCAGGCACCCAGTGCATGGGGACTCTGTCAGGCAGTGCTGCCTGTGCTGCAGTGCCACACTCTGCTCTTCCCGCAGTGCGGCGGACGCTGAAGAGCGGGCTCAGCGAGGAGCTGGTGCAGGCGCTGGGCCTGGGGCGGGCGCCCGGCATGGAGGTTTGAGGGGGCCGAGGGGGCTCATGCTGCTCCCCACTGCCAGCAGCCCCAGGGCAGGAGTTGGTGACAGCCCCTGTGGCTCCAGCATTGGCACACTCGCACCTTTGGTCTCGCCTCACTTCCCTGCTGGCCTCCAGCTCGCAGAGGTGCAGGCAGCAGGGTGGGAGTGATGCCCCAGAGCTGCTCCGTGGTGACCGGGATGGAGGATGGAACCCGTGCATGGAGGCTCGGGGTTCATCTTCTCAACAGTATTAGAGGGGTCAAGGGGCTGGACCCAAACCCCCTTGGGGAACTGGGTCTGGCCCGTGGCCACTGTGGCAATAAAATGATCTAACATGCTGCTAGCGTCCTTTGTGCCTGTACCTGAGAAGCCAGCATGGTCTGGTACTCCCCTCTGGCCAAGCCAGTATCCCTCCTCCTGCATCCCCAACCCTGCTGCCTGAGGCAATCACTCAGCCAGCCCTGTGGCTTGCAGGCACTATTGTCCCTCTGGGAACAGCACAATCCCCTCTGTACCAGGACAGCAGGGGGACCTGCTGGTCCAGAAGGAAATAATGGACCAGAACTTGCTCCAGAAGGAGCAAGTACTGCTGCCAGGCTGAAGGCTGCACGCTCAAGGACAGGAGCAGCAGCTCGAGTGCAAGGCCACAGCACAGTGAAATCATCTCACACCTCACCTCCCCCTTACAAGCCCCTCCTGGGGTGTTTAGCCAGATCCAGACCTGGGTCAGATGCAGGGTGCTTGTTCCCCTCCAGGAGCAGGAGGTCCAGGGCACAGCAGCCGTACTGCCCCCAGCTGCAAGCCTTGGAAATAGCTGTGCTTGGCAAAGTCAGGCTGCCTGGTGCTGTAAATGCAGCAAGGGCAGCATCTGCCTGTGCCCATGGGAGACTGGGAGATGTCCCTGCCACCTCTTGTCCCAGCATGGCTCATGCCACGCCAGAAACAGATTAAACACAACAGTGGGTGCTGACTGCAATGCTCCAAATGGTGGGTACCATTTCTGAGCATCCCCCTCTGCCAGCTGCAGTGCTTTGGGCACTGTCACCCTGGTAGAGGCATTTGGGAATGGTGTCATGTCATCCATCACAGCAGCTCCACCTCGGCGCTGCCCTGGCGCTGCCTCCAGCCCTGAATCCCGCACAGCAGGTCTCTGTGGCTTTCAAGGAATGAAGAAAAACTCCACTGGGCAGGGCAGCTTTTTCCTCCTGGCTATCTCTGACCACGGTTGTTCCTCTCCCACGAGGCTGGACGTGCCAGCCTGCCCCAGCTTGTGGCATGTCTGAGATGTTCCTGAGTGGCTCTGGGAGCAACAAGATACCACACCAAGAGCTGCAGGTGTCCCAGAGATGCCCCAAGATGTGTTGTGGCTTTCCTGCCCTCTGGGTGCTTAACTTGGGGCTGCAAAGACAGAACAAAGAGGTTATGACAGACAACACTGAACCACAGGAGGAAGGAGAAAAGGGATGAAGGAGAAAGGGGTGGGAAAGCATCACCTTGACCCCCTGCATCTGTCCCAGGTACCTAAAGTGACATTACACATGTAACAACCCCAGGATTGTTGCTTCTAAGGGCTTGCTGAGGGAAAGTGAGGCAGGGTGCTGGGGGATGTTTGGGGATTTCCACCTTTTTTTTTCAGCCTTGGTGTTATTTCCAGGATTCCCAGCCTAGCCCTGGACATGCACTGTCCTTGAGCGGCGCCTGAAGTGCTTGGCTTGGCTGCGGCACAAGTGGCTTATGCCAAAAATACAACAGGCAGGGATGACCACCGGGAAGGAGAGGGGGTGGCAGGATGCTGGGATCACCTTTGCAAGCAGAGGCAAGTTCGTGGTAGTCAGATGAGGCTTGGTGGGGACCCGGGGCACGTGTGGCCTCAGGCAGCATCAGCAGAGCTGGGGTCGGGGCGCTGCACCCAGAGCTGAATTCTTGAGGTGGCATGAGGTGACCGTGCCGGGTCACCCTGTGGCACCCAGCACCATTCCTTCCTCCATCTCCATCCCTGCCTCCATCCCTGCGTGGCTCCTGCCCAGGGCCACGAGTTGTGTCCTGCTGCCACGAGGGGGCACGGCGGCCACACGCACGGCGAGGCCACCCGAAAGGACGCTCCGTGTCCCGAAAGGACGCCTCGTGTCCCGCCGCTCTTCAGCGCTCGCCGCTGGCCTTCAGTGTGCTGTTCTCTGCCTGACACCCTGCTCCCCCTGCCCAGCGACACATCCTGCCTCTTTCATGTCTCCGGTTGAATGACAGCCGCGTCCTTGGTCCTGGCTGTTTGTCTGGCTGGCGGGGACAGGCTCCTGTCCCCTAGGATAAGCTGTGTCTCCGGTGCTTGTCCCTGACCCCCATCCTGCCCTGGCCCCCTTCCAGGCAGTGGGGAGGGGCAGGAGACAGCGGGAACGAGCCCGGCTCCACTCAATGTTGCATTTACCTTCTTCTGTAGCTCCCACCCTTACTGTGATAGATGATGTCCCCTGCCTTCTCCATGCCATCTTTTCCATGGGACTGTCCCAGTGCAGGGTCCTGTTTACTGCCACACTCCAAGGTTGGCTCCTACACGGGCATGTCCCCACTGCCACCCCACAGCCCAGGGTGGGGGATTGCCCCTGGTCCTGGCCTTGTCACAGCACAACCTCACTTCTCATCCCAGGTCAGAGCCATCCAGAGAACTTCTTGCAAGTACTGGCGCACCCTGGCCACCATTCCAGGAGCATTATGATCATCTACCCCCCTCCAAAATTCCTCCCTCTGCCTCAGCTGAGGACTCCTACTCTACTTCCTGGCCCCAGCTCTCTTAAGCAACTTCAGGCTGACAACATGCTCCATTCTGCAACCACCTTCCCCAGCAGGATGGAGGCGTGGGATGGGAACCAGGTCACAGCTGCTGTGACCTACTGCCCTCTTCCCTAGGGGCAGAAGGAGCAGGATGTCACCTGGAGCATGGGCCGGTCGGACTCCCTCTGGCATCTGTCTTGTGGCCAGGGGGGAGACACATTTCTCCTGTCCCCATCACCCCAGTGTCGAGGTAGAGACCCTGTGATGGGCATGGAAGAGATGAGAGGTGGGAGGGTGATGTCAGGCTGGCAAATCAAGCCTGGCATGGGTAGCACACATGACCCAGGAGAGCACCAGGCATTAGTGGAGCTGGAACCGCTTTGGGGTATGACCAATGCTTCATAGCCACACCAAAGGAGCAAGGTCCCTGCACCCCAAAAGCAGCTCTGGTGTGGGGAACTGCAGAAAGGCTGGCTGGCAAAGGCTATGTGGGCACAGTGACACAGGGTCCTCACCAGAGCAGAAGATAAAACCTCTCCCAAAGCCATGAATGCGGCTGGAAGTGGAGCTGTGCTTTGTAAATACCTGGGGACCCTGCACAACCTGAAAAAAAACAAGTCAGAGGCAGGAATGTTCCAAAAACAAGGGAGTTTGGAAAGAGCCAGACCCAGGTTCTTGGCTGGATGCTCCATGCTGCCAGCAAGCCTGTCCTGGGGAGCAGCCCTGGTGCTCCCCAAAGCCACAGCACCCCAGGAGCAGGGAGCTCCTGCCCAGGCACCAGGGAGAGGTTTGGGCTGTGCCCACCATCCAGCTGAGGTGTGTGGAAACTCCCCACAGATGGAGGATAAAGCCTGGAGCTCAGGCTGATCCCACCAATATGGCATCAGACGCAGCAGGTGATAACCACCAATGGCCACCTATGGTTTAATATATAAGATTCAAAATATAAGGAAAGCTCAAAAAAAAGTCCTTGGTCAAGTAAGTTGGAAGCAAGGCGTGGAAAATGCTGGGGAAGAAGAGAAAGAAGATCCCAGAACAAGGAGGTAAAGTGGCTCCATGGGGTCTATGGCTCAGGTTGGCCATGCCATGGGAAGTGCCTCCAGGCTGGGCTTTGTTAGGCTTGGTTTCCATGCCTTAGGTTTGGGAAAAGATTATGGGGACATTGCTGGGTGCAGAAAAGGCTTCCTGGAGCTGAGCCTGGCTTGGCTGAATCACAGCCAGCCTGGAGAAGAAAGCCACAATAACAAAGTTCCCGCTATGGTAGCAAAGTTTAACCAGAACTGATAGAACTGCACAAGTTCAGTAGTAGGACACAAATATTTGGTGCCAGGAGTAATCAATCACCGTCCTCTGCAAGACACTTTGTGTCAAAATGAGAGTTAATTCCAGGTGGTGCAACAGGCTTTGCCACCCTGAACTGTCTGCAGCCCCAGACACCAATGGGCTCCAGTGTCCCACATCTTCACCGTAAAGAAGGATGAACCCATGTCCATCCAAGGGCACTTTGAGAACACTGTGTGGGAGACAAAGAGCCCCCTGTGCTTTGCTCAGCAAGGGACATCTCCAGCATCGCCTTTCCTGTGGGTTTGATGGTCCAGGGCAGGTAGTCAGCACACAAGTGACATTGAAGGAGACTTCAGCCCTATGGTCCCCTCTCCTGAGACAACTGCTCCCAGGGAAGGACTATACCTCATGGTCTGTGTGAGGAAGCAAGAGCTGGCACGAATATCCATCAGCACTGAACAGGCAAAAGTGCCCTGTTAGGCGCTCGCCTGGGTGGTGTTTCCTGAGGAGATAATAGCCTTGGAAGAAGGACTTGCTGTTTTGAAGAAGATTAAGTACCTGTGGCAGCAGCATGTGGATGAATCACAACCCTCATGGGCTTAGAGCCCCTGGAAATGGCTTATGGCACTTTGAAAACAATGTCATGAATCTTGTGCAGATCAGATTAGGGAGTGGAACAATTATTTCAAAACCTGTTAGTCATGGGAGGCTCCAGGAGCTGGAGGAACAGCCTAGGGCAAGGGGAGCACTAGGAAGATGTGGTGTGTGTGTGTCCCCCCTCCTGGGGACCTGCGTGAGCAGCCCCAGGAAGGGTGTGGGAGGTGGCTGTGGTTGAACCAGCCCCGCTTCCCCTGTAAAAGGTGAGCTGTAATTAGCAGAACGGGTACGGAAGAGCTCAAGTAGGTCAAAAGGTAATGGGGCTATCGCCGGCGTTTCCCAACAGCACGGCGTGGCTGGGAGGCACCCTCGGGATTGGGCAATGAGCAGATGAACAAGGCCAGGCACTGTCTTCAAGGGAATAGCCACCAAAGTGGCTGACCACACATCAGCCTTCCGGGGGAAAGCTGGGGAGTGGCCAGAGCCAGCAAACGGTGCTGCTGGTCCAGCCTCACCACAATGGACCCATGGTGAGAAAACCCATAGAAAACCCTGAGTGCAAAGAACATCATGGCTATCTACAACCCATCTTGAGGTGTCCCACAAGACCATCCTGAGACTGTGTGTGAGGAGCTCTGGAAGGGAAGGATGGATGGATGGATGGATGGATGGATGGATGGATGGATGGATGGACATCCAACCTGCCTCTCAAGGAGTTGTGGGAATTCCTGATGTGATTTGGGAATGACCATCTCTACCCTCTGTGAAACACCGTCATGGGTACAGACTCTATATTCTGGCTGTCTCTGTAAAGTACCACATCCCTGACCCCTCTCCCTGGCATGCCCCAGCATCTCTGGCTCAGAGGTTTTTTTCTCTTGGAAAACAGCCTTTCTCCAACAGGATTTTTCAAGCCCCATTGAAGTGATGGGTGAGGAGGTTTGATTGGATTCTCCTCAGAGCCCAAGTTCCCTAAGGCACTACCTTGTGGCCACCTCCATTGTTTTCACCGAGTTCAGTAGCCCAGGGCCGCAAGCAAGCAGATTCCTGTGGGAGAGCCCGCGGCCATGATGTTGGGAGCATCCCTCCTCCTCCTCTACCTTGCTGGCATTCCCAGCATTCCCTTGAGCACTCCGAACTCAGCAGGGTGACACCACCACACCCCAGCAAAACCACCCCAGCAAAACCACCCCAGCCTGTTTGACGCTGTACTTCTGCAGTGCTGCCATTGCCACCTCCGCTGATGAAATCTGTTTTTCCAGCACCAGGGAGACTGTTTCCAACAAGGATGGCACAGGCATCGCTGGCACGTGCCACCACCACAAGAAGGCTTGTGGGGTCTGGTGGGGCGGCTGATGCTGACAGCAGCACAGCTGGCAGAGCCCAGCTCCACCGGGAAGGGAGAGAGGTGTTGATGCTGGCACGAGAAAGCCACATGGAGGGCGCCGTGGGTCAGGCCCATGGCAGGGACACACGAAGGATCACCAGGTACGGAGTCTTGGTGAAATATTAAAGCAGGTGCTTAATAAAGCGAGCCCAGCGGCAGCAATTACCCTGTGCAATTAACCTGGGAAGGAGAGGACTTTGCCCCCCAGCCAGGTGGTGCAGGGAGCTCCTGCCAGCAGCCGCTGGAGGTGGCACAGACCTGGCACCCGGCACTGCACAGCAGGGCTTCCCTGAGCCTCCCTGGGGCAAGCCAGGACCTGACCTTCCAGCACGGCTCACGCTGCTGCAGCCCCACAGTAACACCAGGTAGGTGAGCGGCACCCTGCCTGCTCTGGGTGCTGAGAAATTGTTTGGGATTCCCCCTGGGGTCATTAGCCCCGAATCGCAGGGAGCGGCTGGGAGGGCTCACCCGGCTGCTGTGGGAACTGGCAGGAACCGGGCGTGGCTGGCCAAGGCACCGGGACCCGGGTGGGCCAGTACCCGCATGGAGCTCCCCCAGCAGCTTCTGGGGGCACCACCTTGCACAGGTGTTCCCCGTGGAGGTGCTGGTGGCACTGGTTCTCGCTCGGGCAGCCTCCCTCTTGCCAAGCCACCTTGGATGCAATGCCACTTCCTGCCAGGAAGCTCTGCCTGCATAGGCTCGGAGCCAAGCCGTGCCGGGTCGAATGAAGCCGAGCTGAGCTGAGTTCAACCGAGCTGAGCTGAGCTGTGCTTACCTGAGTGGCCCGATGTCCCAAGCTGAGCTGAGCTGTGCTTACCGGAGTGGCCCGATGTCCCAAGCTGAGCTGAGCTGTGCTTACCTGAGTGGCCCAACATCCCAAGCTGTGCTGCACCAAGCCGAGCTGAGCTGTGCCATAGGTGCCATGACATCTCAAGCCATGCTGAACCAAGCTGAGCCATGCTGGACTGAGACAAGCCAAGTTATGTCAAGCTGAGCTGAGCCGAGCTGAGCTGAACTGAGCTGAGTCAAGCTGAGCTGTGCCTACCTAGGTGGCAAGATGTCCTAAGCTGTGCTGAGCTGAGTCATGCTGAGCCATGCCAAGCTCTGCTGAGTTAAGCCATGCCTATTTAGGTAGCATGATGTCTCAAGACATGCTGAGTTGAGCTAAGCCAAGCTGTGCCAAGCTGAGCTGTGCCTGTCTAGGTGGTATCCTGTCCTGAGCTGTGCCAAGATGAGCTGAGCCATGCTGTAAGTGGCATGAAGTCCCAAGCTGTGATAAGCCAAGCTGAACTGAGCTGTGCCTGCCTGGGTGTCCCGAGCTGTCCTGAGCTGTGCTGAACCAAGCTGAGCTGAGATTAATTGCATCTATCCAGGTGGTACAATGTCCTGAGCTGAGCCGAGCTGAGCTGTGCCTTAACTTAACTGAGTGGCATCATGTCGCATGCAAGACCGAGCCATGCTGAGCCATGCCAAGCTGCGCTGAATTGTGCCTAGTGAGGTGGCACAATGTCCTGGCCTCAGCTGAGCCAAGCCAAGCCATGCCAAGCTGAACTGTGCCTACCTGGCACATCATCATGTCCTGATCTGTGCTGAGCTGAGCTGTGCCTGTCTAGGCACGGATGCTGGGTGGCATCATGTCCTGAGCCATCCTGAACCATGCTGAGCTGATCTGAGCTGTGCATACTGAGGTGGCACGATGTCCCGAGCTGTCCTGACCTGAGCTGTGCCAAGCTGGACCAAGCTGAATAGTGCCTACCTAGGTGGCACTTAGCTGTGCTAAGCCTAACTAAGCTGTGCCTACCTGGCTGGCATCATGTCCCGAGCTGAGCTGAGCTGAGCCAAGCCAGGCTGAGCCACGCTGAGCACACCTACCTAGGCAGCGCAATATCCTGAGCAGGACTGAGCCGAGCCGAGCCGAGCCTACCCAGGCACCACGATGTCCAGAGCCGTGCCGCGCAGTACCGCGCTGAGCCACGCCGNCCCGACCCACGCCGAGCCGAGCCGAGCCGAGCTGTGGGTACCAAGGTGCTCCGCCTTCCCCGCTTCCCGGGCGCGGGTGCCGGTGCCCGCGGCTCCCGGTGCCCCGGCGGCTCCCGGTGCCCGGCGCTCCCGTCCCGCCCGTCTCCCATTGGCGGCG
>VZRZ01008635.1:220516-281677 GCA_013398175.1 Climacteris rufus
CTGCTGCCGGTGGCGGGCAGAGCCGTCCTTGTCACAGGTGAGTGCGGGGACACGGCCTCGACGCCCCGACGGCACCGCCTGGGCTCGGCGGGGAGCGGAGTGGGGTGTCCCGCAGGCACCGGGACGCTGCTGCCCAGCGGGGTCCCGCTGGGGACCAGCAGCCGCTGCCAGCGCATCCCTCATCCTCCTCCACGTTCAAGCAGAACCGGCCAGGCTGTATCTGCCCCCCGAAGCAGGGAGTTGCATTGGCCCCTCGAGTGTTGACCACTAGTTGCAGCACGATGCTGAGAAGTGCTTCCTCTGGAAGTCCCGAGATTGGACGGGACAGAGCTGGAGCGCTGGTTTGGGACCCCTTTGGCTGGCCTGAGGGCTTCCCTCTCCTCTCCTCCCCTTTCCTTCCTCCCCTCTGGAACCGTACTTGTTCTTGGAAAGGTTCTCATGGCATCTCTAGAGGCTACAACAGAGCTGTCTACCCAGGTCTGAGCATCACTGCTTCATTCAGACCTCCATCCACGGAGCTGCTGGTGGCAAGGTCCTCCGCTCTCTGGGTACTTTGGGAAATGCTGCCCAGCCACTGCCCGCCTCTTCTTTGGGCTGCCTGGCCCAGAGCTCCTCTGTGGGCAAAGTTGTTCCTCAGGGAATGTGCTGTGCTCACGAACTTTGCACAGCTCTGGTTTGGTGGCTGAAGCTCTTTAGGATATCTTGGTATACACATGGTTTCCTCACTCCTTCCTGCTGGCAGTGGAACTGGAGGATGTGAGCTGGGCACAGCAGTGCTATGCTGAGAGGCAATGGCAGTGGACAGGGTGAGGAGGAAATGCTGAAGCTGGGGTGGTTGTTGCTCCCGGTGTGCCTGGAAGGTGCTGCTGGCTCTGCATGGATGCAGAGGGGAGGGAAACTTGTGGGCATGACCTTGCCAGTGCTCCCAAGGACGGGAGCCTGCATCCTGATGGGAATGTCTGGGCTGGGCTTGGGGACTCTGAAGTTGGAGAAGGCAGTTTGCCCGTTTCCTAGAAAATTAAGACAAGACCCAGGTCCCCCTTCTAGCTTGAAGGATTCTCTAGCACCAGTGGGAAGCACAGGGAAGCCTCTCTGGAGGAGGAAGATCAGAGGAGCAAGGCAGTGGATGAATGAATGATTCAACTGAGTGAAGGTCAAAGCTGCAGCTGGGCAGGGCTGCCTGGGGAGGACATGTCTGACAGCCATGCGCTCACAGGTGCCCTGTGGCACACGGCTCTGGCAGCCCTGGCTCTCTGGCATTGCCTGTATAATTAGTGAGTCAGTGACTGGAACAAGGTGTTCTTGCCCCGGTGCGTTGAGGTGACACCTCTGCAGCTCTGGTGTGTTTGCTCTTGGCTGTAAATACTTTGTGGTTTTACAGGTTCGAGGCGCAGCCCGCGGTGCGGGATCGGCGTTTCCGTACTGCTGCTCCAGCAAGTGCCTGCCAAGGGGCAGATGCAAGGGCTGTTCTGCTGGGGATGGCATCCCTCACTTGAGTATTTGCATAGTAATTAGCCTGATTCTTTTACGGATTAATTCCAGACACCTCCTGGCAACTAGGTGTTGAGTAGCTGCTGGTGTTTCCTGTGGGAGCATCTGGGAAGCATCAGCTCTGGGAGAAAGGCAGCCTGGCCTTCCTCCTCTTGCCAGTGGGAAGCAAAGCCCAGCAGAAGGAGCAGCATGGAATTGGATGCCTGGGGATGCTGGGCATCAGTGAAGGTGTGTGAGGCCCGGGACAGAGCTTCTGCCACACTGTGTCATGCTGGACCCTGCAGGTCAGCTAAGAAGTGGCACAAAGTACTCTCCCTATGGAGCAGTGCAGGTCTCTGTCTGAAAAGCTCTGGACATCGGTTCCTTGCGTACATTTCTTGGCCACTGTCTTAATCCTGCAGCAGGTTCAGTGATGCTTACCTGGGACCAAGGAATGTGGCTGCAGTGCTGTTCTGTCTCCCAGGTTATGTGTTTCAGATCTTCCAGCTGCCCACTCTCCCTGGGAACAACCCTTAGTTGAGCTCTGCATGTGATGCTCCAGCCCCATGTGCTGGTCTGGCTAAATAAAACTTAGTTATGGGAGGAATTGAAGGAAAACTAACTGTGCAGCTCAGTGGGAAAATAGCACAGCAGCTGTGGAGCTGCTGCAGAGCGAAGCTGATGACCCTGTGGTAGCAGCAGGGACTGGAAAGTTGTGGCGTTTCCCATCTGTTGCAGGTTTGCATTTTGGCCGTTGCACGTGGGATTGGGGTTTGGCTGGAGAAGGGATGGGCAGCTGCCTGCTGCTAGAGGGGAGCAAGGAATGCTGTGCCCTCCCATGATACATCCCCTGGGCTAGCAAAGCAGCTAGTCCCCTGCAGGGCTCTGTTTGTCTGGGGCTGTGACCTTGGGGCTTTTGTTCTGCGTCCCAGTGGTCCAGCTTCTCCAGGAGCATGGCTTCAGCAGATGCAGCCTGGCTGAGGGCAGGGGGTGAAGTGTTAATCCTGCCTTCCTAGGGGATGTCACAGCTGTTTTCAGGGAGGAGGAGAATGCCCTCCTGTGCAGCCGGGGGCTGGGAGAGGTCAGCCCCTGGAGGATGGTGGGGATGAGGAGGGGAGTGGAGATCAGCTGCTCTGGCCCGGACTGGGAGGGAGACAGCAGTCATCTCCACCAAGCTTCCCATTGTCTGCTGTCCTGAGCCTGCCCTTGCCTTGAAGATGAGCCCACACCTGGCACAGGCTTTGGCCAAACTTGTGAAGCCACAGGGATCCCAACACACCCGTGGTGTAGGCAGGCTGGGTGTGGGCAGTTGCCTGATCCGGCACTGGGAAGCTGCCTGGCATCCCTCACCATGGTGTGTGACAGGGCACCCTGGGGTGCTGGTGCTGCTGGTTGGCACCCCATGGCCAGTGGTGCCAGTGGCTCTCTGGGAGCTACCTTGCTCCAAGCATCAAACAGCTGGTTTGTGTGTCCATCCCCTTCTCAAATGTGAAATGGCACTGCTGGATGCCCTTAGGGCCACTGGACTCCTCAGAGCTGTGTGAGCAAAGAGGAGGGGTGTTGTATCCCTTACTCCTTCCCACTGGGAATTGGTACGAAAAGCAGTCCAGCCTCTGGAGCCTGTGGAGGGGTGATGGTCTGTGAGAGCAGCCTTGGAGGGAGGTGATGAGCTGCCTTTGCTTGGCCTCTTTAGATTCAGGCTGGCAGTGCTTTGTGCAAGGTCAGGCTTTGACTGGGTTGGTTTAGACGTGAACTTAGGCCATGCTGTGGTCCCCGTGTTGGTGGAGGCACTGTACCCTGTTGTGTTGGATGGTTTGAGTGAACTTGCTGAATTTCACAGGTGTTCACTAAGACCACAGGGACTGAAGGGCAGGATGCTCCCTGGCCAGGAGCATCCCTGGGCTGCGCTGAGCAGCTGGAGCAGTGTGAGCCTCTTGCTGCTGTGTAGCTCTGCCATGTGTGACTGCTTGGGCTGGTTCTTTGGACGGCAGCCAATTGCCCAATTGACTGCAGGTCCTTGGAAAGCACTGAATGCAAACCAGCCCATAGACCCTGCCAGCCTGCAGGGCTTTGCCAGAGCAGAGGGAGGACAGGAGTTGTGCTACGAGGTATTGGTTTGTACTTTCAGCTTGGAAAAGCTGAAAATAGTGAATTTTTGCTCTGTCTGTGGTAGTTGCACCTGAATTAGCTCTGAAATAGCCCCAAACATCAGAATGACTGCTTGAGGGAGGTAGTTTGGGTCTCTTGCATCCTTGGTCCTCCTTGGTGCAGCCTATGAAGCCAGGAGCACCTGCAGATTGGTCTGCCTTCCAACAAATCTCTGTGAGCAAAACTGGTTGGTAGGTCAGGCTGCCCAGACCCAAACCTGCCCTGTCCTCCTCTCTTCTCCTTCCTTGCTGCAGGGAAGCGCAGTTTTCCTGGTGAAGTGTTCTTGTTACAATTGCATGCCCCATTAACAATCTGAAATGGGTCAGAGCTTCAGATCACATTCAAGGTTAACAGAGGCAACTTGATCATAGTCAAGCGGTGCTCCAGCATTTCCCATGGACTCCACAGATGTTGAAACATCTGGTGGCTGCAGCAGGACAGAGTGATTCAATCCAGATGTTGGGATTCTCGCTTTCTACCACAGAGGTAAATCACTTTCTGTGGTAACAAAGCAGCATTGCTCCCCTCTGGACTTTGATGTTGTCTTAGATCTATTTTCCAGCTAAACAAGATGACTGGGAGATGTCAGGGGTCAAGGCTTTGGGGCTGGCTCTGGGATGGGCACCTCTGCACCACGGTGTGGCTGCAGCACCAGCACGGCACACACAGCCTGGGTTTGGGCTGTGCCTGCCAGCAGCCTTGCCATGAGAAATGTTCCTTGCACAGGTGCTGTAGCTCTCCATAGGTGACTTTCACTCTGCTTCTAGAGCCAGTCATCCAGCTCAGAGGTACCTGAGGTCTTTCCCTAGCTGAAGTGCAGGGGGGTTGGAACTAGGTGATCTTTCAGGTCCCTGCCAACCCAAACCATTCTGTGATTCTGTAAGTGCAGGCTGAAAATCAGCTTATTCCCTGAAATTCCCCTGATTTTTCCAGAATCTATTAAAAATTAACAGCAGAGACAGCTGCTGCCTCCAAGCTGAGGGGTTGGGACAGGACCAAAATCAAACACCCAAACTCCAACCTGGTGTACAAGCGATTCCTGGTATACTTGAAGAAAAAAAAAAATCAACGTTTAACGCTAGTTATAGGGTTTGCTGCTGGCTCTTGGGAGCAGAGCAGGAAAGCTGCTTTCTCTGACTCTATCTGCAGGGCTGAAGCTCTCCCCCCCGCTTTGTCAGCATCCCTCCATGGATTTAGGATTCTTCTTTCCCACGTGAGGTTTCTTCAGAAATAGATACCTACCCCTGCTCACCGCAGGCATGTGGATAAATATGCTCAGCTTTTTCTCACTTATCTATAAAATAAGCACTTTTGAAGCCTACTAATGACACAGACCTGTTGAGGTGGGAGTTTTTAGCACCGTTAACCAAAAATGATGAGCACAGCTAATTAGGAGGAAAAGCACATTGAGGTTTCATACTGTGGGAGACTGGAGTTGGTAGAGAAACCCAAGCTGGCTTGATTAGCCTCGGGGTTATGCAGGGACATGAGAGCAACAAAGCAGAGACTTCCCTGCTGAAATGAGATTGTCAGATGGGAACGGATGCTTTCGGAAGGAGAGAAGTGTAGGCAGTTGCTGCCCTCTAGTCCAATGAGCAGCACATCTTTAATGAGGTCTGGGATTGGGTTACCCACTGTTGAGTCTAGCTCCCCTCAAGCCAGGATCTGGTTACAGAAGAGCCGGTTGCTGCTTTTACTACTGGGAGCACAGGGGTGGTGGACTTGCCCAGTCAGGGTTTTGTTTGAGGGGGCTTTTCAAGGTGTCTCCACCAAACCTGGGCAAGCATTTCCCTTCTCCCCATACTCTTTTTAGTGCTGGTATAAAACTCCAGCTGGAGGAGTTTTTTTTCCCCAGGAGGAAAGGCTGCAGCATTTTTGTACCTCTTCACCTCCCGATATCCCCTCTGTGATCTCAGATCTGAGGTACTGCGGTGGAGCCTCCAAGGCCAGGCTGGATGGGGCTTGGAGCAATCTGGACTAGTTGAAGGTGACCCTGCCCACGGCAGGGGTGTTGGAACTGGATGATCTTTAAGGTCCCTTCCAACCCAAACCATTCTAAAAGGTGAAAAATGCCCAAGACCAATGCCCACATGCTGTCAGTGTGTTGCTGTGGGTATAGTTTGGGACCTTTTATTTTTGATCTCATCAGCATATACCTCCTTCTTTTCTCCCTCCGGCTGCTGTGTATCCACCATCTCCAATCCCATTATTCTGCCTCAGATTGTGCATGTTTCCATGTGCAACCTATCACTTCTGCTTCCTTCCCCCCTGGAGAGTTGCCAGCCCCTGAGCTTTATCAGCTTCCCCTTTGGGAGCTGGCTTCCCTGTCACACATGGCGCTGTCCTGGGATTTGCTGCCTCTAAGGCTGTAATCTTGAAAAGCAGTTTTTGGCTTTACAAGCTTTGCGGCGGCGCTTCCTCTTGCTGGGTGGTTGACCTCGTGGAGCCAGATGGCGAGTGACTCCCAGGCAGGCTGGGAATGGAGAGCAGGGATGGGCTGGAAAGCTCAGGTACCTGCCCTGATGTCTTCTGTGGCAGCTTGGAATATCTGGCCTCTCATAATCATAGAATCTCCAAATGGTTTGGGTTGGAAAAAACTTTAAAGACCATCTTGTTCCAATACCCTGACATGAGCAGGGACACCTTCCACCAGACCAGGCTGCTCCAAGCCACATCTGACCTGGCCTTGAACACTTCCAGGAATGGGACATCCACAGCTTCTCTGTGTAACCTGTGCCAGGGTCTCATCCTGCTATGAGTACCCATGGTGACTGATGTTTGTTCCTCTCCAGGCTCCTGGTTACCAGGTGGGGACAAGTTCCAGCCTGGGGTGTGCAGCCATCCTGGGGTGAATTCAACCCTTCAGCTGTTGTGCTGAGCTCTGCCTAAGCTGAAGGGCACTGTGGGTGCTGCCCTGTGCATCGCCTGGGTCAGCACTACTATGTCCAAGCACATCAGCCTGGAGGGTCACCTTCATGTATTTTGGGGAAAATGCACCAAAATGCTCTTAAGATACTCTGACTAAAGAGCTGGGGAGAGCTGCAGGTGGAGGAGGGGAACAATTTGAACTGGGTATGGAAAGGGCTGGTGTGGCTTGAGGTGGCCATGGGGTACAGCTCTGAGGGGGCTTAACTCAGTGTTTTTCAAAAGCTGTCTTGGCAGAAGCTCAGTTGGTGTTTGCTCAAGTGTTTTTGCTCTGTTACTAAAAAAAAAAGAAAAAATCCCCCATTCCACATAGATCTGGAAGCTGCGAGAGAAAATAGTTGGTGCAGCTGCAGAGCCCATCATGATGTGGGGATGGTCAGGGCTTGCATCAGTTTTTCTGTTTGCCTGGGATCGTGGCATGGTGGGAGTTTATTCTTGTGAGAAGGAGAGTGATGAGATGGCACTGTACAAGCAAAGTAGAAATCTCATCACCAAAATACCCCTGAGCTGGTAGAGCTGCATTGAAACCACCATAGCCTTATGATGCTGCTGCAAACTGAGCTACTCAACATTGTGATCCCCTATGCTTGTTCTGGAGCTGCTGCTGTAGCTGGCAGTATCCCAGCATGGCTTTGTCCCTGCTGGAATCACCTGTGACTTGTCCACAGTGCTGTGGATGGACTGGCAGCCTGTCCTGGCTGGCACTTCAGGGCTCTCCCATGGCTGACCTGTTGCACCACATGGCCAGAGGTTCTCCTGGTCCTGCCATGGCTGTGGTGCTTTGCTGTCCTGGCTAGAAACACCTTCTCTGAAGTGTCCTGAGGAGGTGATGGCTCGTGATGGTCCATGTGGAAGAGCTGCTCTTCCCTTCAGCTGCTTGTGGATGGACTGTAGCCTGTAGCAGACCTCAGGAATAACTTTCTGACTTTCCTTGCTTGTTAGCATGCAGGAGAAATGGATATGGGGCTTGGCTGGTGGTTCTCCAGCCTTCTGGGAGTCCCTGAGGATCCCTTTTGCAGACCAGAGGTGCCCCAGCCCAGCTCCTACCAGCCTCTCCCTCCCCAAGAGCCCAGGTGGATGTGGTACTGGGGCCAGCTTGCCATTGGCACTGATCTGGTCGAGCTGTCCCTGGGCTATGGGTGTCCTTCCCAGAGACAGCTCTTCCTGATGGATGGCTTTTGAGGCTTGTCAGCTCTGTGTTCCCAGTTCACCGTGTTCCCTCTGAAGGTGATTATTAACCCGGTTATCACCACAGCTCTTCACAACTTCCTCTTCTCGGAGGGACATCCATCCATCCCAGATTAGCTCTGATGTACGGGCTGTGCCAGGCAGTGTCTGTGCTCTTGTCTTCCCCTGCTCATCCCTGCCTGCTGGAAGCTCAAATCCTTGACTGTGAGAGTCTCACTGCTCCTTTTGGGGAGAGGAGGCTGCAGGAAGATGGCATCCAGCCCCGGGGTGCAGAGAGCAGCTGCTTCTAGGAAACTCCTGTGCTCTCTTTCTGCGAAGCACCGCAGCGATGCTGGAGGTGGCACTTCCTCCACCCCGCCTGCTTGTGAGCCCAGGGTCACTCCTCACCAGCACCAGCATCACTGCCATGCCAGGGCTGGGTTATCTCCTGCATCCACCAGACATTCCTTGTACAGGGAGAAGCAGCTGGGCTCATTCCTGCCCTGGCTGCCCCAGGGCACAAACAAGCTCCTGCCTTCATTAGCCCCACTGGCTGCAGGCAGTATCTGCTGCTCACAGCTTTGCTGGGAGATAAGGCGTCTGGGTGGCTTTTAGTGACAGTGATGGGGGGGCTGTGCCCCCTGATACTGTTTTATCACCCAGCTGCTCTTGTGCCATCGGGTCCCCTGTACTGATGCACCAGCTGCTGAGAAATGGGCTTTAATTCAGGAGCTGTGGTGTATCCGCACTGGCCTTGGGGCTCCTTGTCATTCTGCCTGATTGTGCTGGTTGTCTAGGCAGAAAATCAGATTTTCCCCCCTTCTCTTTGTTAAGTGGAAGAGACCTCGGGTGGAGGTGATGGCTGTGAGGCTCCAGGAACACTTGCCAGAGAGAACACTGCACACTAATCCACTGTAATTCACACCATCTGGCTATTGTCCCCGGCACAGGGAGGGGGTAGGTCACCCCCTGCCATGGGCATTTCCAGCTCTGCCTTCTGTCATGGGTCTCCCTATGGGGCTGAGTCTGATCCCTGCTCTAACCCACAGGACCTGCTGGAGGGATGTGGATGTGGCTGTCCTGGGCTATGGGAGCCATCAGCAATCTCCTTCCAGGTGCCTATGCAAACTGTGCCATGCAGGGGAGTCCTAGGGGAGAGGGGCAGTGTGTGCCCCTCTTGGCTCAGGTCCTGCTCAGGAAGGAGGCTGAAGCTTTGCAGGGATGCCCATCCAGACTGCTTGGGTGGGGGGCTTCTGCATTATCCACTCACTAGGAATTTGGGGATGGGATTTGGGTCATCCTTGAAGGCATCTTCTGGCTTTAATTTAATTTAATTTAATTAGGCTTATGGTTCCCTGAATCCTGGTGCCAAGGGCCAGCAGCAGCATTGCCAGGGCTGCTGCCACCCCAGATCCATCTGGTTGTGCCTGGGCATGGGGGCTGCTCCCAGGGGGCCCTGCAGGGAGTGGGGACAGGGCATGCCATGCGAGCCATGGGCTGGGTGCTGTTTCCTGTGGACAGTGATGCCACTGGCTATGATGAGCTGGGGACTGTGTGTGCCCCTTCCCGGCCCCACTCCCCCAGCAGGACCTCGGGTGTGGGCAGGCAGTGGCTGATGCCTGGCTGGGGAGGCCAGGGCTGGCGAGTGGCTGTGGTGGCCCAGCTGCTGTGGGGACAGGTGCTCCTGTCTTCCCCTCCCTCTCTATCCTGTGCCCTGCCAAGAATTTGTTCCCTCTTGCCCAGGGCTGACATCACCCCTTTATCACTCCCTGCTCCAAATGTGTGCAGCATCCAGGAGGTGTTGGCCACAGGGCACAGGATTTTGCTAGGCATTTTATCCTGCCTGGACCTGCACTGTGCAGGCACCCCCTCCCTGAGTTCCTTTGGGGGACTGCCATCCCCTCTGATGGCACTATCCCCTCTTGGTGCCACCTTGTCCTGGGCTTCCTCATCCATAAGGTGCCCACACTCCCAAGCTGGAGCTGAGATGTACAGCTGAGCTGGGATCAGTGCCTGCTCAGGCACCCAGCTGAGCCTCCCTGCAGTGCTGCCCAGCTAAATCTCATCCCATGCCCAGAGAAGCTGGATTCAAGGTGGCAGTGAATCCTGTCAGGGCCAGAAGATCATGTTTAGCTTGGCACTCCAAGCAGGGTTTGAGCCTGAGCCTATGGAAACAAGTGGCTCAACATGTTAATCCATTTGGCCTTGGCACCCCAGCTCCCCTCCTGTTGATGCTGTGCCAGGGCTGGCAGGCTGGTGACAGTGGTGACAGCTGCATCTTGGCGAGGCCTCTCAGATAGGGTGGTGGGACACGCAGCCCTAAAGCTCTGTGGGGAGGTGGGATTGACGTCCCAGGATCTGGGGAGCAGCAGGGAGAACCCAGGCAATGGCCTGCAGAGCTGGGTAGGGGGCAATGCTCTTCTGGGTGCCCAACCCAGCTAGCAAGCTCCCAGTCAGTGGAAGATGGAGCATCCTCAAGGACTGCTCCCTGCTGCCAGGTGCCTGGAGAGCAGGCCCTGGGGCTGCTGACTGACCACACTGCCAGGGTGACCCTGGGGGAGCTGGTCTGTCATGGGGGCTCAGCCCTGGGGCAACCCCTCTTCAGCTTCCATGCCAGGGACCCAGGCTGGGGTAGTTGTAGAGGGAGCAGCTCCAGGGAGCTGCTGCTCTGCCCAGGCACCCACCAGGCTCTAGGTAGGGAATTCTTCAGCCAAGCTGTGCTTATCACTGCTGAGGTTTTGCAGGTCTGTGCTGGTCCTTACCCACTGTGTGTGGTGCAGGAAGGAGGATTCACAGTTCATGGCTTGGGGATGAGGATGCTCTGCTTGTAGCTCAGGGATTAAGACGCCCAGCTTGCAGTTCCACAGCTCTGGAATGAGGCTGCACAGCTCATGGCTCACAGATGAGGACTCTCAGCTTGCAGCTTTGGGAGGAAGCCACTCCTATGGTGCGTCGGGGTGATCACTGCAGACCTGTGCCACCAGCCCTCCATCACACACCGTGCCCGTGGTTGGTGCAGGGGCAGCCCATGGTTGTGGTTCAGCAGCTCCCGGGCCGTAGCTGTGTTATTGCCCCTCTCTGCTCCATTCAGCAAACTGTGCCATTAACTTTGAACACATGGCTGTGTCTGGTGGCCTTGGCGCTGGTGCAGGAGCAGGGCGAATACCTGAGACAGCAAAACGTCAGTGCCATGCCATGCCTGACTCACCTGAAAGAAACGTGTCCACACCAAACCGGGACTGCAGCTCCGGCCGGCTCCTGGCAGCGAGGAGGCACGAGCGGTGCGGGCTGGCCGGGAGCCGCACGGCTGCCACAGCTCAGCCCCGGCGGTGGCTCTGCTGTCACTGGTGAGGAGCAACTCTGGGCAGTGGATGCACGATGCTGTGGGGTCAGTCCTCTCTGCCCTCCCTGAGCGGGTGGGAGGGCACTCCCATGGCGATGCTGGAGGCCAAACCTTTTAACTTGCTCAAGATAAGTAAAGTTGGGGCTTGTCGTGCCAAATCCCAGTGGAAGCTTGTATGTCTCACTCCTGGGGGAGCTGCTTCAGTGTCTGGAGCTCCTGATAAATCTTCAGGAATTGCTGCTGCCCCGCTGCTCTGGCAACAGGCCGTCCGGCCCCTGGTGCAGGAGTTTGCCCTGGAGGAGCGCTGCTAGATTTTGCAACCTGGACTCAGGCTCTGCTCTGCTCCTGCTGTATCAAAAGCCTCTGTCTGCTGGCCCAGGGCCCGTGGGGATGCAATGGGGGGCTTCAAGGTACCTGCCCTCCTCTGCTGCGCTCCCCATGCTGGGCTTCTCCTGCGCTCGGTCTGACCACGTCCCTCCCTCCAGCACGACTGTGCAACCAGTTGGCAAGCTGGGAGCTGGGGCGGGGGGAACTGGCGCCGGCATCTCCTCGTGATGCAGCATCCTGGGAGGGCGGCGAGCCCAGCGCCAGCCTCGCCGGGGCCGCACAGACTGGACGGCTCCAGCGTTCCCAGCAGGGCCAAGCCAGCGGCAGCGGCTCCTGCGCCAGCTCCAGCATGGCCAGCGGCTCATGTGCTGGTGGCCATGGGGAGTGAGCATGGCCCTGGGCAAGCTGCCATGCTTTGGGGCCACGTGTTATGGGCCCAGGGGGTTCATTGTCCTTCCCTGCACTCTTGGCCATGCCTGAGTGCAGCGGATGGGAAGCAGAGCAGTGGCGGAGACCTTAAATAACACCAGAGCATCCTCACCCTCCTGGCCCTGGGCCTCCCGCCAGCCTCCCAGGAGTTTTTTTTTTTTGTGTGTGTGTGTGTGAATAAATTAGAACTTCCGAAACAAATCCTCTGACCGCCCCGCTCCTCTAAGGCAAAATAAACCCTGCCTGACTTGGACAGCACATGGCCGTGTTTGCTCCCTCCTTGCCAGACTTGCCCGTAACAAGCCGGCAAACCTGTCTCTCTCAGGTTTTTGGGATGTTTCCTGGGGTTTTGAGAGTCATGTGGTGACAGGAAGCTTCATGTTTGGACTGGAAGCTTTTCTTGCTGGCTGCAAGGGAGCAGCACAGGTGATCCTGCCATCAGCTGTGTCATGGTGAGGCTGTGGCTATGAGCACTTTTATTTTTAAACCTTATCTTTATTGCAGTTTTCTCCTGCACTGCTGGGAAAGGTGAAATGCATCTTATCTGTTTGTCTGCTGGCAGCATGAGTTGTTCCTGGGGAGGGGAGAGGTGGATGTGCTGCGCTGGCAGCACCTTCAGGGTCCCCTGCAGCACCAGCGTGCTGGGGGTGATGCTGGGGTGATGCTGAGCCAGCCTGGCACACATCCATGATGGGCGTTGGGTGTTGTGTGGGAAAGGGAGGTCCCTGCAGCCCCTTCCTGCCAGCTCGGGGCTGTGTTATCACTCTGGCCTCTGGCCAGGGGTTTAATTATAGGTTTCTGACGCAGCAATAAGGTAAAGCTGAGCTGGAGACTGGAACAGAGATGCTGAGCTGATGGCTCAGTTGGCAACCCAAGAGCTGGAAGTGCTCTATCCCAGCCTGGGGGTATGGAAGAGTGGGGCTGCCAGTCCCTGTGTCCCCCTCGCACCGAGGCTGGTGCAGAAGTGCAGGGATCTCCAAGGATGACAGTCCCAGGGCCACTGCTGCATCCCTCCCGGGGTGGCTCCAGGTGCCACACAGGGCCCGTTATCAGGGATGTCCCAAAGGTGCCAGGCAGGAGGGTGCAGGGCCATGGGGCTGCCCCTGCAGCACTCTCCTGTTAATGGTTAATGTGACTGGGCAGCGGTCGTGGCACGGGCTCCCCGAGCTATCAGCGCTGCCATCGGCCCCGGGAACAGCCTGTACCTTGCTGCCGCTGTTTGTTTGCATCCCGGCCGCTCCACCCTGGCCACCGGCCTCGTCACCGCCCCGCAACACCCAGCTCCTGCCCGGGCTGTCCCCCAGCCACCCCGATGGTGGCTTTGCAGGTGACAGTGTCGCCTGTGGTGCCCCTGTTTGAACTGAGATGGAGGAGATGAGGCTGAGACCGGGGATAGAGCAGCAAGTGCTCTCCCGAGTGGTTCATTCCAGTTGGATGCTCCCTTGAAGGATGCAGGGTGGAAGGAGCAGACCAGAATCCCTCTTTTTTTTCCCTCATCTTTTTAAGCCCCTCATCCCCAGCCAGGTGAGGGGGTGGGCTGCCTCTTGGCCACTGTTTCTGAGAGGCAAAAAGCATTGGTCAAAAGGCAAAAGTCTCCCACGGAGCGTTTATGCCAGCTCTGAATGGTGCTTGATGGAGTTTTTAAAGGCTATTTTAAGGGGTTGATGGCTCCCACCCCGCATCGCTGCAGGGCTCTGGGCTTTCCCCAGTGCCTTGCTGGTGCCTGCGGGTTAAACTGCACCTTGAATCAGGGCGATGGGTTTGCAGATAAAGGGAGTGTTTTCTTCCTCCCGCAACAGAGAGAAAACAGCAGCTCTGTGACCTGCGAATGCCCCAGGGCAAGGTCACGTCCTGGTGAGTCAGGAGCTACAGCAGCGTGAGGAGCCGAGGTGGTTCCCCAGGCAAGGGGAACTGATGGTGGGAAGCATGTTTGGTCCCTGGTGATGGAGAGGCAGACGGAAGGGGTCTCTGGGGCTGGGGACAGACAAGACGGTGGCTGTCACTGGCCACTGCAAGGCTTCTCCTGTCTCTTTCAGGATGTGACTCGGGCTTTGGGCAGGCGACAGCCCGGCACTTGGACATCATGGGCTTTCGGGTGTTTGCCAGCGTGCTGGACCTGCAGAGTCCCGGCGCCCAGGAGCTGCGCCGGAGCTGCTCGCCGAGGCTGACGCTGCTGCAGATGGACCTGACCAAGCCAGACGACATCCAGCGCGTCCTGCAGCACATCCAGGCCCACACCAACAGCACAGGTAGGAGCTCTGGGCACCCTCCACGGAACCCATGGAACTCCCTGGGACCTCGGCTTGCAGCCAGCATGGCGGCGCCAGTCCTTCGGGGGCTGCATCCCTGTGGGCACCTGCGCCAACAGCTTCTGCCAAGCTCTCTGCTTGTCCTGGAGACCCTGAAATTCCCTTGCAGGACCCACATGAGCCTGGGAAGTAGCTGGGAATCCCAGGGTGGGGGTCCCCCATTCAGGTCACCTCAAGCACCCCATCCTCACAGGACTCTGGGGCCTGGTGAACAACGCGGGCTTCAATGACACCATCGCCGACGCCGAGCTCTCTCCGCTGGGCAAGTTCCGCACCTGCATGGAGGTGAACTTCTTCGGCTCCCTGGAGCTCACCAAGGGGCTGCTGCCCCTGCTCCGCTCTGCTGGTGGCCGCATCGTCACCGTGAGCAGCCCTGCAGGTGAGCAGCCTCCCTCCAGTGTGGCACCCCTGGCACACCCAGCCTGGGCACGGCTCGAGCATCCCCATGGTGTGGTGCAGTTCCTACCCCATGGGCACCTCAATTTTCCCAGCCAAGTGGCATCAGGCACCCAAGGAGGAGCTGGAAGCATTGCTGAACCCCCCAGTGGGCACCCAGAAACAGGGAGACATGGGGCCAGGGGACAGGCAGCCTGGTCACTGACAGTATGGACAACCCAAGCCTGGCTGCCAGGTGCCTCCATTGGGGATGACAGCCCTGGTGAGGATAGGAAAACCAACTTCCCCTGCCTCACCCTTTTTTTTCCCATTAAACACATTAATCCTCCATTGGGGATGACAATACCAAGCTTTAGCTGAATGGGGAGGCAAAATCAATTTCCTCTTCCTTCACCACATATTTTTCCTTCCATTAAAACAATAATTTGAAGCTAATTCCAGTTCTCTCAGCAAACCAAACCCTAAGCCATTTCCTTGTGCAGGGGCTGGGAGCACGGCTCTATGCCAACCCTGCCCTTCCGCCCCGCTCTGCTCCATCCCTGCCTGAGCACACACTCACTCATGCTTTCACTCCTGCCAGGTGACATGCCCTTCCCCTGCCTGGCAGCCTACGGGGCCTCGAAGGCAGCCCTCAGCCTGCTCATGGACACCTTCCGCAGCGAGCTCCAGCCCTGGGGCATCAAAGTCAGCCTCATCCTGCCCGGCTACTACAAAACAGGTAAGAGGGGTGGTGCCCACTCCCTGCCTGGGCCTTCGGGGAAAAGGGCAGGTATCCCAGGGAGGCAGAAGAGGGAGCAATGGGATGAGCAGTTGGTGATGCAAATATGCAGCTTCTGAGCATCTTCAGCCACCTCCCTGCCGACAGTGGCTACCCTGTGGCCATTGGGCTCTGATGGACTGGAAACAGGGTCAGGCTCAAGTCCTGTCAGCAGATACCACCAGGGCTGGTTGAAGCAGCTCAGTCATGTTTATGGTAGCACCATCCCCACTGCAGACAGGGTCCAAGGCTGCTGGTCCAGTCCCAGGCTACTGCGAGCCACCATGCTGCTCCTACCATGCTTCCCTTGTGGCACATCTTTTCTGGGGTTTCAGCAGGACCTTCCTGTGAGGCTGGGAGGTGACTGTGGCTTCTGGCACCCATGGCAGGGGGGCTGGGGGCCACACAGCTCATGGGGGACCGTGTCCTTTCAGGGACAACGTGCGATCCTGCCTTCTGGAACCTGCAGAAGCAGCAGCTGTTGGCCAGTCTGCCCCAGG
The DNA here is from genome assembly GCA_013398175.1 of Climacteris rufus. Taxonomy (NCBI): domain Eukaryota; kingdom Metazoa; phylum Chordata; class Aves; order Passeriformes; family Climacteridae; genus Climacteris; species Climacteris rufus. The sequence continues at coordinate 236,288 of VZRZ01008635.1, forward strand.
AGCTGCTGCAGGCCTACGGTGAGGACTACGTGGAGGAGATCAACCACCAGTTCATCCAGTTCATGAAGGTGGCGGTGGAGGACCTCAGCGCGGTAGTGAACAGCATCACGGACGGGCTCCTGGCTGCCAACCCAGCCGTGCGCTACTACCCAGGGCAGGGCCTTGGGATCATGTATTTCATACATCGCTACCTGCCCTATTTTGTGCGAGACTTGTTCTTGAAAGGATTCTTCATCAACCCCAAGCTGCCCCGGGCGCTGCGGCGAGAGCACCACAACGATGTGAAGAAGGCCTGAGCTGGGCCCGCACACGTGGCCTTCCCCCGGGATTTCCAGGCACAGCAGCCCCCGAGCGCGCGCAGCCAAAGGCACGGCCCTCCTGCACCGTGGGGGAACAATCAGCACTAGACGTTAAAAACCAAATTTCTTTCCAAAATCAGGTAGATCTATTTTCTATTGTGCGAGAATCAACGTTTTCTAGAGACCTTGGTTTTGTATTTTTTCTAACCATGCATCCTTCAAGGGGGCCCTCCCTGCCTGACTCAGCAGCTCTGCACCACAGGCTGGGATGTACCTCCTCAGCTACCCACCACCTTCCTTACTGCTCTCACAGCTGTCTCCATCCCCTCTTGGCTGGGTCAGGGCTGGGACCCTGTGGCCGCTGTCTCCCTGCCACTCATTACACACTCCACGTGCTCCTGGCGAGCGCAGGGGCCGAGGCCAGGCTGCCACTGCTGCAGAGCTCTTCACGAGATGAACTACGTGATTGTCACTTTTTAAATAAATCTGTTCTTGATATTCCAGCAGGTTCTGGCTGTCTCCTTCTGCAGTGCAGCACTGCTCAGGGATGTCCTGCCTGTGGGCACAGCTGAGCTGGGTCACAGCTGGCACGGCAGCGAGCACTGTGGCAGGAGCCTCGTGTGGGGCAGTAGGTGCCACAAGCAGTCCAAGAAAAGGGGCCAGCCTGCCAGGAAGGGCTTGTACCCACTCCTTGCTCCTCCCCAACACTACACCAAAGGCTTCCTTTTGCTTTGCTCTCACTCCATGGCCCTGCTGGGACAAGGCTGGAAGGAGTGACAGTGCCATATATGGACAGCCCCATGCAGGGGGACAAGCCATGCAGCTCCCTAACCTTATGGATCATTCCCATAAAGCTGCATCCCCCCGCAATCATAAGCTCAGCACCCAGCTGCACCCACAGACAACCACCATGCCTGTGGTAGAAACGAGTGTCCCACCTCCGGCAGGAGCCATGCCAGGCTCAACTACCACAAGTACCAGACTCCCCATGGCTGATGGAGACTCTGCCTGGGGCTGTGGGAGCAGGTGCCCAAGTAAGCAGGAGAGCACAGTGCAGTAGGCAGATATTTATTGGTGTAGAGAGGAGGGGATCACAGGAAAACAAACTGCAGAGGTGACCACAGCACAAGCTGGGACAGAGCCGCTCTCCATTGATCCTTTCTCCCAGCAGCATCCAGCATCTTTCCCACCAGTGAGGCTTCTCTGCTGCCAGAGCACATCTCCCAGAACTCGAGTGCAAGTAGGAGTTAGCCAGGACACAGCAGCAAGGAGCAGAGTTGTCACACCATGCTGGGGGCTTGGCTCCCACCCCAGACCACAGGCAGGGCCTGGGACCTCTCCGCCTTCACCAGGGTGACCAAGGGCTGCTCTGTTCCCTGGCCAGCTGTGCCACACAGCTCCACGGCAGTGCCAACCCACCCTCTGCAGGGGAGGAGCCTGGATGTCTACCCTGGGTGGGTGCAGGGGTCCAGCACCACCCACAGAACCCAGAGGAGCCCCAGCTCTTGCATGGTTATGAGAGTAAACTGTGAGCTGTGGGTCTCCAGGGGAGGAAGGAGCTCAGCCAGCTTGTAGAGCTCTGTCCAGGACAGCAGGGAGACCAATGAGAGCTGCTGCTGCAGACACAGTGAGGCTGCATGAGTGCAAACACTGCCAGACTGGGAGGAGTGCACTCCACAAGCACTCTGGCTCTGCCCTCACATTCCCACAGGCTCCATTCCAGTCCTGGCTGGGGCTGCTTGGTCTCTCCTAGGTCAGGGTTCACTACAAGGGGATGCAGGGATTGCACAGCAGCATGGGCTACGCTACAAACCACACTCTAACTACATCTCACAGGAACAACACTGAGTAGGAGACGTGCAGAGCACTGACAGAGGACCCCCCAGCCATGGCAGACCTGACCTGTTCCTCTGCAGCAGTGGGACCCCAGTGGAGGCAGCTCCCCCCAGCTCAAGCTTGCTCTACGAGCATAAGCGCACACAGCCATTAGTACAGGAACACTGGGAATACTGGATACACAACAGGAGGCCCTTCTGCTGCACAGGGCCAAGCCTGGACCACTGGTCCCTCTGGACGCCTCACAGCACACACAACTCAAATTTCAGCTTGTGAATAATTTAACTAGCAACTGTACAGTATCCTCATCTGATCCAGTTCCACAGATGGGACAATCCTGGAGTCTGGGCAAGGGACAACTCAGGGAGTTGGGGGTGCCTCCGGACTCCAGGGGCGGGAGGGTCGGCCAGGAGCAGCGCAGGGTTAGAAGATGGGAATGTAGTTGTCGATCTTGGTCCTGTGCCGCTGGGCGATGCACTCTGCGATCCACACAATGTTGCGGCACTCCTGCTCCTTCAGCTTCACAAAGGCGTAGAAGACTCCAAAGTGGAACTGGTTGAGGAAGGCCAGCTTGTTCAGCTTTACCTGGGAAAAGCCCAGAGGAGAACATGTCACTTGTTCACCTCAGAAGGGAAGAGTTGGTCAAGGCAAGCGTGGAGCTCCTTGGAAGGGCCCATGAGTTCCCAGCAGGCTGGAAAGTTCAGCACAGGTATCCTGCTCTGCCTGTCTCCAGGTCCTCGGGACAGCACTACCCTACAGCACATGGCTCAGGACAGGCTCTGACATTTGAAGGGGGATATATTTATGCCCTCAGGTACTATGAAAATCCCCCTTTTGCACATAATTACACTCTGGTTTTGCTATTGATGGACCAAATATCCACCAGCAGCCCCAAATGTGCCTCCCACACTTCTCTAGTCTGTCTGGGTGAGAAAATGGGCCAAGCACCGTGCCAGGCCTCCATTCCCATGCAGAAGCAGAGGGCAAGTATGCTTCTCCTTCCCCCAAATCCTGTTCATCCACAGCACTGCCAAAAGGGCAGCAGACCAGCTTCTTGCCACCTGGAGCTTTGCAAATGACCCATATCAAGAAGAACCTCGGGGCTCACTCACCTCGTGCTCAAAGAACCGGTCTTCAAGGGTTTTGTCTCCAGGGTTGCTGCCAGCCCCTTCAAATAGCAGCTTGTACTCCTGCAGGAAGGCATCACATGAGGATATACCCTACACCCGAGCTCAGCAGCACCTGGGGGCTCCCTGTGTCAGACAGACACCTGAGCCACCCCATCAAGCCAGCAGAGGACAGAAAAGCCAAGAGTCCTGCCCCTTCTCTGAAATGTGCAGTTCTTAAAGCCGTATTGTTGCTTTGAGCCTGCAGGAAAGGCGCATCAGGTACAGACCCCTCCCTGTAGAGACTGGAGTGTTTGTGGCAGGCCCCTGTGCCCACACACACTGGCATATGCTCTGGCTTCTCAGCAAGGGGACACTGAGCTCTCTGACTCCAAATAGGTTCCCAGCCATGCACAAGTTGGCTTGAACATAGACATATCCAAACATGTCCTCCTAGGTCAGGGTTTCCCCTGCAACTGAATGAGAGCTCAGGGCTGGAGATGGGGCAACACCACTTCTCACTGAAGACACATTTCCACCCCCAAACAGGCAAGGAGAGCCTGTCATTGTTGCTACATCAACACCCCAAAGGTTTGGTGGTGAGGCCAGTCCCCACACCCTGGGACAGGGAACATTGTCTCCCCATCACCACTGGAATGACAGCCATGACTAACAAGCCAACGACATCTCAGGCAAGCCAAGTCCATCTTGGCCAAACAGAGCACAGAACCAACAACATCACAGAAGACTGGCACCTCTCTCCTGAGGTTGTCAAGCCACAAGCTTCCCCAGCTCCCCAAGAAGCTCTGATCCAGAGCAGGTCCCCAGAGCCCTCATCCCAGAACACTCACAGGGTAGTAGTCAGCAACGTTTTTGACTTGCTCGTAGTCATCTGCCCTGGCCAGCTGAGCCAGGCCCTCGGGGTAGAGCTTGCCACAGTGCGGGAACAGCTTGGCTCGGTCCTCCTTGGACAGCTCAGTACCAAAGGAGTTGATGGTGATAATGAACGCCCTCCGGTCAGCTTCAAACTGTGGGATAAGAGTGGTTCACCCTGGGATGCAGCATCTTTACCAGAGGCTGGCAGATAACAATGCTGCTCTGCACTGAGCCACATCAGAGGGCAGCATGAGGAGGATGCTGGGATATGTGTGGCTCTCCAGTGCTCAGCCAGGGCAGGCTGCATGTGCAGGCTCCCAGTATGCCCAGTAGCTGATGCCTGGGGAGCAGCCAGGTGAGAAATCCCCATCCCAGGTACAAGCCAAATGCTGCCCAGGTCAAGAAGCGTCTCTCGCCTAGTGCTCCTGAGCCCTGCACATCCCACAGCAAGCCTTGGCATGGAGACAGGCTGTGCCCTGAACAGCTCTGATTGCTCTCCTCTTGTTATCCATGTGAGAGGATGAAGATGTTGCCACTGAAGCAACAAATGTGCCAGTACTTGGGGAACCAAAGTTATATGCAGGCAGTGTTGCCCAGGTCTCCCAGTGAGCAGGTAGAGTGGGCAAGGGGACGCTGAAGTGTACCCTGAGCATCCTTAATGCTGGCAGACAAGCCAGGCCTGAGCAGGGAGCAATGAACATCACTGCAATATTGTCCAGCTATGGGAGCTCCAGACCTACCTCCAGGATTGGGCACATGGCATCTGCTGTGGTACCTCCCAGGGTCTTGCAGAACTTGTAGAAGGACTCCAGGTAAGCCTGGAAGAGAGAGGGCAGATGAGTACTCTTCTACATAGCTTCATCTATTGCCTCACAGTACCCTTCAGAAGAGGACACAAAGCAAGCAGGGAGGCTCCCAGACACACTGTAACACAGCACAGGCACTCTGGCCCCATGTGAACTTGCCCACACAAGGACAGTGCTTCCCCAAGAGCTGGAGACATGAAGGGTTGTGGTTGGGTTTGCTCAAGTGACTGCATGAGCTTACTGTGGGCAAGATCCCCAGGCAGCACGGCTAAAGCCTATTTTCCTCCTTTGAGTCGTCTAACTCATTTATTGAAGTCTCACGTGGTTTCCTGACCCTGCTCTGGCCTCCACAAACATGCCAAGCCACACAACCATAGCTGCAAGACCTACACTCAGAAAGTACCGCTGCGTAAGCAGAGTCAAGAGATGAGACAGGACATCTGTGAAAGAAACCAGCCATTCTCTCTAATTCTCTTTTCACACTGCAGCCACTTGGTCTCTATCCCAACTGGAGCACTGCAGAAAACATAAGGCCAGGCACGGCTACGCTGCCTCCAGGAAACGTAATCCTTTGTGGAGATGTTCCGTAATCCATCTGGAAGATGACTGTGTCTCCCAGGGGGAGCCCAGCAAGGCTGTGCATGGCTAAAAGTACCGTTCAGCAAAAACGTTCTCAGAAGTGAGCATGTGATAGAACACCTCCCCGGGCAGAGAGCTGCAACCAGAATCACTTCAAAGGGATGGAATAAAAGGATGCTAAGACATCACAAACCTCTGCTTTGTAACAACAACTCCAGGACTGAAGATGGACCAAGAACGTACAAGGTGGACACCCTGAGCCTCTGCACTAGGAAAGCACCTGCATTACAGTGTTCTGTAAATATCTGTTACCACACAGTGCAACAGGACAGTGCTGGGTGAGCATCACACATCAAAGAAATCCTCTCCAGCACCTGCCACTGCTCAGGTAGAGGAGAGCACAGAGCACCAGTCTGCAGAGTTACCACAGGAACAAGGACATGGATAACAGATAACCACATCCCCTGACAGGAGAGGGAATGTGGATAAGAGATTCAGTCACTACATCTGCCCTTATCGGAGTTTATGCGCAAATCTAAGGCTTTAGAAGCAAAAATAGGTGAACTCAAATATCCAGCAGTGAATGGGGATCCAGTATCACAGACACCATGGAAACAGAGTCTGTAAACAGCTGCACTGGTGCCCTCCCAGTGACAGCAACTTACAGAAACACTCCAGTATCCTGAAGCCCTTACCCCAGGAACAGGGGTGTCTTTACCCTTAATTATCCTTAATGGGTCTTCCCTTTCATGAACCCACCCCTCTGCCTCCTGCTAGCCTCATTTCTTATAAGATTCAGCCTGAAGAGAGACCTGTGGCCTGTCCATCCATGCTGACTCTTCCAACATTATCTGTGGATACCACCACAGCTTGGATTCCCTTCTCTTCCAGGTGAGGAATCATAGCCCTTTTTGGTAGTTTTCCATACAGAAGTCATCATACCCAAGATTCTAAATGTGTCCTCCTTAGTATTTTCTCTTGTTTTGCTGTTCATACTCAGAGATGAGTGGAATGAGACAGCGTACAGGTCAAACACACTTTACAGGTGGATGCAGCAGCACAGTGATACTCACACAGTTCTTTCCTACTGTTAGGAACACATTAGGAACACATTACCTTGTAGAGAGAGTCACTTGTTTAGGTCAATCACCACCCAAGATTCCATTTAGTAATAGGAAGGAACAAGGAGACCCTCACTGTACAAGCAGAGTTAGGATTCCCTCCTTGCCTCTCCCATACATCCCTCCACATTTATCCACATTGATTCACCTGCTTTATTTTATTGCCCAGTCACAAAGCTCCTTCAGTTGGTTCCTACAAGAAAGTCACCAGCAAAGGCCAACAGTCAGCCGGCTTCACTTCAACAAGAGGTGGAACAAAGGGAGCAAGCACTGAAGATAACAATGCCAGCACACTTCTGCTGCAGGACTTGGCTGCTGACTGCACTCTACACTAAGCACTGACCACTTTTAACCTCTGTTTCCCACCTTAGCCATATTTCCATTTGAGAACCTTCACTGCTAACAAGAAACCTTTGTAACAGCTTTCCTCCCATGAATCCTGCTTAAACCTGCACACTCACAGATTCCTTAAAAAACCCTCTAGTATATCTGGGAGATAGCACTTCCCCATCCCATGCCAGCTCCACACGGATGCAGGCATCTATCCCAGGCACCTGCCTGTTGTGTTTCTCAGAGCAGCTCTCTGCAGATTTCAGACCTGATTTTATTTCCCTCATTTGCATTGTATTATACATTTTCCAGTCCCTGGGGAGAGAGGTGGCTTCAAGTACAGCCTGTAAGCAGCAGTCACCTTTTCCACTCCTGAATCCCTGTGATTTGTTACGGACAGAGCTCCTGTATTCCCCAGGGGCTGCTCTTTAGCAAGAACCAGTGCCAGCACGCACCAAGGGATTCTGGGCATCTACACTTTCATTTGTGGGTAGGAAGAGCAGAATACAAAGCAGTATCAAGCCTCAAAAAGGATATGGGAAAGGAAGTGGCAGCTGGGGCCTAAGGGGACACCTCCCACCTCCCTCCCAACCTGTTTTCCCTGTGCCCATTCTGCTCCCTGCCTTCCTCCTCCTGCCTCACCTCAAGACCAAGGCCTGTGCCCTGCAAGGCCGTGGTTGTTTATGCACACAGGTGTCCCTCCCCATTACAGCAAAGACCAGTACACGCCAGGGGCCACAGGCAGCTGGGCATGACTGCCGACACACCGCTCCTTGCCCCTCCCTTTGCCTTCTTCCCTTCACGCCTGACCTGCTCTCTGCCTCTCCAAACAGGCCACAGCTTCCTTGGGAAGAAGAGGTCACAGTGACTGCAGGCTGGCTGTGACCAGCCAAAACAAGATGGACAGATACAATCTGCATCCCACCCTTGATCCAGAGAGCCGAGATGGAGCGATAGCCACAGCCTGAACATAAACACACGCTTCGACACTGCCAGCTAAAACCAGACGGGGCCTGCAGAAGAGATGACAGCTCAGCACAAGGAGATCCTTAGCCCCCTCCACATCTCTCTGCCAATGCTTTTCCCACCTTGCACCTTTTACCCTGCTCTACCAAGAATATCTAACCCCAACCACAGCCATGGAAGACTCGAGCAAACTGTTGGAGGGTTTTTGGAAAGGGCACAAGAAGGAGCCAAGCCTGTGGGAGTCCTTCAAGCAAGTTCAAGACCTAGTCACTTTGATGCAGTTAACTACACGTCTGAACCCATGTGGTGAGGGTGAAGATTTCTCTTGCCTGCCTGGGGCAGTAGGAAATTCAAAGGCATAACCTCTGCAAAATCTCTTGCACAGACTCTTGACAGCTCCAAAGAACCCCTCCTCTCTGTCCAGCTCTGGTGCCCTGACTCAGCAGAGCTGTGTGATTGAATGTAAGGCCCCTCCAAGAGTGCTACTTTTACTTTCCAGTGGATGCAGCTAGTTTTTGGCCATGTTTAATTACCATGTCAGGAACAAATAGGGAAGTTAACATCTCTTTCCCTTCCCAGAGGCTCTAGCAATAGAACAAGAGACAACAGACAGAAACTGATGCACAGAAGTTCCACCTGAATATGAGGAAGAACTTCTTTACTGTGCGGGTGACCACGCACTGGAACTGTTTGCCCAGAGAGGATGCAGAGACTCCCTCCTTGGAGATATTCCAGAACTGTCTGGATACAATTCTGTGCCATGTGCCCTGTTTGAGCAGGGAGGTTGAACCAGATGACCCACTGTAGTCCTTTCCAACCTCACCCATTCTGTGATTCTGTGACTCATTTACCTTATACAGCGTGTTTCGAATGATTTCAATGTTCATTTCATCCAGGTCCTGTTCCGATATGCAGTCTTGGAAGAAAGCAGCTGAAACAGAGTGAGAAAGAGTTACCATTGCCCTAACCAGACCCATGCTCAGCACTTTCCAGACTCCTCAACAATACCAGGCAGAAGCACATCCTGTGTTGAGCTTGTGCCTCCTAGGCCTGGCCTTTATCTTCAACAGCCAAATTGTCATGACTCAAAACCTCAGGCTCCACCATGGTTCCCTAGGCCATAATAATTTTTGGGGTTCTCACATTAAAATCTTTCTTCACCCCTTAGTCCTATGGTTTGGTTAATAGCCTATTCCCAGAAAAAATTCTCAGCTCTAGCCCCCAGCATCAGGGACAGAGCAGCCTGTATTTAAAAATAAGCAATCCCCAAACTGTTCCCAGATGCAGGCACTTGGAGGTGACAAGGCAGCTTCTAACTGCCTGCTACAGCATGGCTGGAGTGCTTAAGCACCTGTGAGACAGCAGCCAGTGAGTCCTGAGGAACTGATGCTTCTCCTTCCTTCTGCAATATTTTAGTGGCATTAAGGAGGCATGAGGATGCCACAGTTCCTACAGCCAGTGACACTGGTCATGGCTGGAGTCAGGAGTTGTTTCTCCTGGTCAGGTCTATCAGTCTCATTTTCAACCTCTTCCAAGGGCTTTTATTTCTCTAGCTGGAAGTTAGCAACAGGACACAGAATGAATTAGTAGGACTTGCAGGTTGTTCAGCCTTACATGCTTTGTCAGGGAGGGAGTTGGAGTAGTTGTTGCCACCTAAAGAACACAGATTTCAGACCAAACACAGGGTGCTGCAAATGCAGATAAAGATGAGTCTTGTACATCTACAGTGTAATGTAATGCTGCTGTTGTGCCCTTGCTAGCAAGTGAGTGGTCCAATAAAACCCATCCACAGGACTTCCTGACTTCTTCAACTCTCACTCAGCAACCAACTTTGCTGAATTTGCTACAAAGAGAAATCTGATCTGTCTCAGCTTACGCAGTCCAGCTGTGGGTAAGAGACACCACAGTCATGCTGAGAACTGACCAGTGCTCTGCTCTGTGCAGCAAACCAGGTGTGATGCAGCCTCACACCTCAGGCCTGCACCATTTCTATAGCACAAGCTGCCTGGAGGGACAGCAGCCACACTGCGGTCTGGAGGGTCCTGAACAGAGGTTAACTCCCCCAGAGGTTTCTTTGCAGCAGCACTAGAGCCCAATGCCACGTGGCTGGGGGAGCACTGCTCCCCATGGTTGCCAAAATGCAAATGGAGTGTGCCAGGACTGGTTTTTACTGCAGGATGTGCTGGCCAGCCTGGATAGCTAAGCAGTGGCTACTTCAGAGTAGCTGAGGAATGAGTACACAGCTATTTCAGTTCTTGGCCCTCCAATATCCCAAATTAGGCTTACAGCAAGTCTTATTTTGCCCTGTTAACCTATGAAAGCCATTTGGGGTTAGGCATTCCCACCAAGCCACGTAGCTACTCAAGTCCTTTTAGGAGATCGAGCTGCTGTTTCTTTGCGTGTGGTCACTGGAAAGAGTGCAAGTTAAACAACTGGAGCCTGCATGCCTGCTTGTTTAGGCAACACAGCTACTCCCCATGTTCCCCTGCTGAAGAAATGCCACACTGGTTGGTACACAGCCCCAAGGGCATGGCCAGGGCAAAGGTCTGGAGAAGCCAGCCCAGCCAGGGCTGAAGCAGATAAAACCAACTCATGTACAAGTACATGAACGCAAGAGGCAAAGACCCTCAAGTGCCAGCCCTGTTCTCCAGAAGCACCTCACCAATGACACAGGACATGTTCACTCCATAGACTGCTGGAAGCTTTAAGGTCTCTGAGAGATAATATCTCTGAAATACTGTGTTCTATCTTCTTGCCAAAATGGGAAAGTTCCCACTTGTGAGGAGGATTTTCTTCCCACACATCATCCCTACAGTGGGCTCAACTCAGCTCCATGCAGAGCCTCAGTTCTCCTGCTGCATTGTTGCCCTGCCTTGCAACCCAGATCTCTTGAGACATGTTTTCCCTTCTTTGCTGGGCACAAGTCATTTTTCCATGACAACGACTTCATTTGCCCCCTTATTACACAGAGCATTTGCAAAAGCACTTTCAGTTCCAAACCCAACTATTTCTATCAAAGACAATATGATGACTTAGAGTGTTTTGTTCTTTCTAGCAACCCCATGAATGACTAATCACTGACTCAGCCGTATCTCCTTACGTTTTTGCCCACAGATGCTAAACTAGTAAGTCACCTGTGACTACCTCTCCTACTACTGCAAAGACTTCCATATTTTCTCCAGAATCACTTCCTACACCTTTTATCTTTAAAGAACCTATCTGTCTGACTAGCTGTTCATAAGACATTTGGTTTTAGCATTATGTGCCTCCTGAACAAGCTCATAGCCCTGAGACAGTATACCTCAGTCCAGGATCCTGCTATACAATGAGTTTTAAAAGGCTTTTGGAGATTTCTTTGTTTTGCTGTGGTTGTTCGGGTTTGTTTCTTGTTTATATGAAGAGCTTTCATTAAACTAGTGCTAATTATAGTAGTTTCTGAACAAGACTGGGCATGTGCAGATCTCTGTAATTATCTATAAAAATTGCATACAAGAAATTACCCAATGGTCCAACTGAAAGTGCTGGAAATCAAGTGACTCGTTCCAGCAGAAGACCTGACAGTCCTTCATAAGGAGGCTCAAGGCCTGGCTCACACAAACCAAACTTTCCAGCAGCCTGCAGTACCAATGTGCTGGCTTGGACACTGATTGAAGGGTACAGACAGCTAGCTGGTCCACCAGAGGAAAAGATGGCACAGGACAGGCATAAACCTGAACTCAAGCCCAGCCACCACAGACAGCACAGCCACAGCTGTGCATTACCCACCACTTTGTCTTCCTGGAGCACAATTTAGGTTTAATTGGAGCTGGTTAGACTGGGGGAGAAAGGGACATCTGTTCCAGCACACACAGCTGAGAAGTATTTTGAATGGTTCCACTCACCCAGGGGAGTGTCCACCAGGATTGCATTGTAGAGCTCTGCAGGTGTCTGAGCAATATTCACAGCTTCCATCTGCTCAAAACTTCCCAGAGGATGGCACTTGGGCACCAGTTCGGAGATGGAACGCTGGTGCAGGGTCCCAGTGATCAGCAGAATGACATTGTCAATCATGTAGCTGTAACTGGAGAAATGAAAGAGGAAGACTGAAACAACACAAATAATATGAAACCCAGCAACAGGCACACATCATCATATCCTTGTGAACATCTCCAGAAAGAAGTACCCTTCCCACAAGAAATACTAAGACAGCTCCTTAGTGTCTGCTTATCATGCCAGCCTAGGAAAAGGCAGTCAGGCACAATCCCAGGCTGTGATTTATGCCACAGCTGAACCACACCATCTGGGCATCACCCACCTACCACCAAAGAGCATTAGATTGGAAGGGACTTCTGGAGGTTTCTGGCCCCATACCCTGCTCCGAGCATGGCCAGCTCCAGCTGCTCAGGAAAAAAGACCTTTGAATGTTCAGAAGAACTTTGAATTATTTGCAAGGATGTGTATCTCACAACCTCACCAGGGCTCTGCTTCAGTGTCTGACCACAGTCACAATGAAAAGTCTTTTCCAGTAACATTCCCCCATGGTCATTTGTCTACTGTCTCTCATTCTAACCCCACACACCTCCAAAAGGAGCCTGGCTCCAGGTTCAGTGCCAGCAACATTGCTCCATCTTGCCAAGTGAAAAGAGGAAGGGTCACATTTCTTCAGCCCCACTCCGTTCCAAAAACAAGAGGGCTGCCAGCTTTGGCACAACCTTCATTCACACCCTCATGAAACTACACACAAGGTTTTTCACACCTCTACACCAAAAGCTACAAACTTCTCAGCATTAGCCCAAATTATGATGTCCCTAGCCAAGTTCTTCACTTATGTTGTTCAGGATTAGCAGAGTCAGTCTTTGGCAGTGCAGCAATGGGACATTCAATCTGGAATCACAGCACTCGGCATAAGCTGCACCAACACAAGCCCTTTGTGGCCCTTCTCTCCAGTGTGTTCATGTTCCTCCTGCACTGAGGAGCTCAGAACTGGGCACAGCACACCAGATGAGGCCGCCACGAGTGCTGAGCAGAGGAGAAAGAACCTCCCAAGTACTCCCAGTCCAGCCAGAGAAGAGAGACACAGCTGGCCTGGAGACTGGGAACACACCAAAGGCTCATAGCCTTCTCTAGGCAGGAGGTCCAAGCAAGGGATTAAAGCATCACATAAATACCAATACTGGCCTGAGCAAGAGCAGGAGTGATGCTCTAGGCACCTTCACCACCAGCTAAGCCACAAGCCAACCAAGCTGAAAACCTGAAAAACATCAAGTGAGATGAGGTTTTTTTTTTCAGTCAGCAGAAGCTGCCTTTGCACAAAGCCCTCAGCAGCACAGGGAAGAGGCAGACATTGGAAGAGCAGGGTATGTGGCATTTACACTCCTTTAATCTCACTGCTAGAAGTCTAACTCTAAAAAGTCAGATGATGGAAAAGACCTGAAGAAGCTCCTTGGCAGGAGCTGCTGCAAAACAAACAAGATCAGGCTTGAACTAGAATGGCAGAAGGAGCTGTGCAAGTCTGGTGTTGAAGCTCTGCCGAGGGTCAGGCTTCCCACAGGTACTGAGTACTGAAGAAGGGGATCTTAAGGCCAGCACCCTGGGACTGGGGAAAGGACAGGGATGGCAAGGCTCTGGTGATGTTTGCCAGACACACATTAGGATGCTGCTGGTCTTTGTATTTCCAAGCTAACAAAGGGGACAGTGCAGACCTGTTTCCCTTTAACCACATCAAAGGCAGGTAAGCAGAGCCAGTTAAAGGCAGATTTCACTAGTTTTTATTAGATGGGCTTACTGCCTCTCAAATATGCTCAAAGGGCATATCCATGAACAAATCAAATCCACACCTTAGTTCCTCAAACAGGTGCTCCTTTTTTTCTCTCCACACTGCAAGGCTGAGTAATGCACCTCCAGGCCCTACCATTTTTGCAGAGCACCCTTCTGTGTTTGCAGCCTACCTTTCCTGGTTCAATCTAGAACCAGGGCAATCAGCACAAGCTTCACTAGGAAACCTCCTTTTGCCCTTTAATCCACAAGGTCATTATCTTCCCTTCTGTTTGTGCAGCTCTCACCATGGAGATGATTGCAATCTCCAGGACAGCAAGAAGGGCCTGTTTATGAGAACTGAGGTAAGTCCCTTGCCATAAGCAGCTGGTTCCTGGTAAATAAAAGCATCTGCACCCTAACACAGATGCTTCTCCATGAGATGCACCAGAGCAAGGATACAGATGATCATTTCCCAGCTCCATCATTTGCCCTCAACACTCAAGCTTCCTTAGTGCAACCCAATAGCTTTAAGGAAAGACCATAGGCAGCACTTCTCTCACCAAAGCCAGACAACAATAGGATGAGACCAAATTTGTTACTTCAACTCAGACTACAGTCATGGGATAGGTAAGGAAATATGGTCATTGCACAGTATGCCAGCACATCTCCTTCCTATCCCCAGTTTACTACAGATATTAGTCTCCAAAAGATATTTGCAACTTGCAAGGTGCCTGGCCAAAGTCAACTGTACAAAAAAGGAACTGAGGAAAAAATGTCTGGAGTCCTTTTGCTCTCAGGTCTTCAGAGCAGCTTACTGGCATCACACCAAGCTCACTCATGCCCTCCCAGTCCAGCTCAGCACAAAAGCCACTGCCAGGTTTCAGGAAAGCTGCCAAAATCTGACCCTTTCCATACACGGAAGCTCCTGCTTTCGGACCGGTGGTCCCAGGAAACACAACACAGGCAGCTCCAGAGAGCAAAGCATGGCTCTCCTCCTTTAATTTATACCCCTTAACTTGATTGTTTCCTCATCCTTCAGAGAGGTCTGGGGAAATGCATCTACAGCCCAAATGCCAAGGCCTCTAAGGAGGCACCAACTGTTTTAAAGATTACCTCCCCTACAGAGACTACTTAAATCTTGCTATCAAAGGATTCATCCCTGCAGGAGGAGTTGGCACAGCCAAGATAGAGGGGGAAGTTCTCACTCAAATCTCCATCAGGACAGCATTTCAAACCTTCACAATAACAAGGGAGATGCAGCAGGACAAAGGTCCTGTGCCTGTCAAGGCCAGGCAGACACCAGCACCACTACCTAATCCTTCATGATAGTTCCATTTACTTCAAGCAAGCGCAGACCACCCTTGCCCACGTTCAGTCCCTACTTCATCCCAGTAAAACCAGTGACAATTTAGTTACTCATGACTATGAGGCAAATCTCCTAGAGCCAGGGCAGCTGGAAAAGCCCCTTCTCATCTGTGGAAGGGGCAACAGTCACTTTGCTGTGCCAGGTTTCAACAAGAACCCATCTGCCTCCATCAGCACGGCTGTCCCAAGACCATGGCAGAGGTCCTGGCTATGTTGGCATTTTCTCCCAGGCCCAAAGAATTAGATTTAGTACAGTGGCAGCAGTGTTCCTAAGAACCTCCAACTACTTGTATAATAGAGCAGCTTGTCATCATCCTCCTCATCTATAAGGTTCTGAGCAGCTTCAATTGGTTCAGCTTTCATGGTTAATGCCTGCTCAGATCCCTCCAAGAGCATTTTAACCTTCACTAGCTCTCAGTGCAGCTAACAAGAGGATCAGACTCTGGGACTCGTGGGAAAACAAGAGTAGTTTGTCACTTGCAACACCATGAAGTCTTACTTCAGTCCACTAGGATGGTATTTTCACAGCAAAACTCTCCTGTGCATAAATGTTTTACACTCCTGCTTTGAGCTGTTTTCTGCCCAGGGACATTGACACAAAAGCAGCCAGAGTTTGACATGCACAGTTACACCAGGCCTTGCTCTTCCTGTCACCCACTGAAGGGAGGTGTGGTACATTCCAGAAATTCACATTCACAGAAATACAGTTTTAGTCAATACTGAGAAGCATCAGTAACATCTCACAGGAGGGTTTCATTTTTTATTAAAGGACATAAAAGAGTCAGCAAACATAGACATATCATCAGTATCTTTCACAGCAGGAAAGAGATGATGATTTACAGCTTCCTGGAGTCCGAGACAACTGGAGACACTATTTTTGCTCCTCCAGCGACTCCCACTGCAGAACAATATGCATTGGGTGACACTCAGATAACAAGAACAAAGTCAGGCTAGGATATGCCTAAAGGAGCCAAAAGAGGGGGGCTGGTGGGGAAAAACCTTCCTTCCAGCAGGAGCAGGCCAGAGTTCAATTTCCACTGCTGGTTTGGGGAGGTGTGGTCTCAGGCAGACAGAGCAGAGACCCCTCACAGGGAAGTGAGAAGAGCCAGCCCCCAGAAGCTTCTGGGACAGTCACCCACGGATAGCTAAAAAGCAGAACCAAGCAGGAGTAGAGCACACATGCAAAAGCCACGCACAGCTACCCTGACAATGCATGTTTCCCTCCTTCTGGCATTACTCAAGTACGGCCAATGATAAATGAGATATGCAAGAAAGACTGCAGTGGCCCACTGAATATTTGGAAAGGCTGTTTTAGCAGGGGAGCACGTGAAATGCATGAACACTCATCACATGGGGCGTTTACAACTTGGCCTCCAGGCACTCAGGCACAGCCCTGCAAGGCAGTGACCCCAAAACAGTTACAGCTTCTTCCTCCCCCACTTACTAATCTAATCTCATCATAAAGTGTCATTGTCCTACAGCAGATAGGTTGGGTTTTTATTGCTTTTTGTTCCAGGGTACTAAAGAAACCGTTAACAATAGTGCAAGTGGTCACAAAGCATGACTAATGACAGAACATTGCCTGACCTGCGATTCTCAGGGATCCTCCAAAAGAAGTGCCAAAACTGCAGCCTCACAGCTGCTCTGCAAAGGATCCTGAGGACAGCCCTTGGTGTCACAGCCAATACAGACAGCAGTGGCCGATGCAGAGGTGCACAGCAGGGGCTTGGAGGGGATGGGTTAAGGTATTGCATTGCTCAGGCAATTTTAATGCTTTCCAAAACCAGCATTAGACTTAACTCAGACTTCTGTGAGCAAGGCCAAAGTCCCTATGTGACTGCATTGGGCAGTTACTCAGATTACTATAGAAGCACGTATTTATTTTGGGATGAAAAAGGGAAATTTCCAGTGGGATCAGAGCAGGGCTCTGAACTCGGCATGAATTCTAGAGACAGCTTTAAAAGATAATGAAGTTGTTTTGACTATAGTTACTTTAGCATCTAGTGCTTCCCTCTTGCAGCTCATCCAGCTCACATACTCAGGGGGTGTTGGGGAAAGTAACTTAAGGAAAAAGTTTCAGGCTGTTCGTGCTGCTGCTTCCTTGGGTTTTTGCATAAATACAAAGACCTTCTATATCCCACCGGATACTTTGCTGGTACACAGAGCCACTTGTCACACCTCAAGCTCCAAATGTTAAGCAGTCATGGGGGAAAGCAACACACAGACTTCAAAGCCCAAAAGAGCAGTGGCTGACACTAAGAATAGTGCCAACAGCTGAGATGTTTGTATCTGCAGGGTCGGCTTAAGACCATTAGTAAATAACTGCACAGCTGTCCCGATCTGGAGAGGAGAGGAATGTTGCACATCAGGAAGATCTCAGTGCCTCACTGAGACTTGTTTGATTAACAGACAATGGATGTGAGCAGAGTCAAATCCTTTAATCAGTTTTTCAGCTCGTATTAGAACACTTCTACCTCTCATCTGCAGCTGAAGCTCAGACAGTCCAGGGAACAGCAAGAGCAGATGCAGCATGTGATGGTCTCTGCTCAAAGTGTCCTTACTGGTCTCTTCCCACCTTTGCACACTGTCTTTCCTAGAGTCACACCAATACAAACCACACCTAAGTGGCACATTCATGAACCTGCCAAAGAGAAGGCTGAGAATTTCATGGTTGCCACCACAAGCCAAGGGCACTCAGCCAGTAAGTGGGTGCTCTGCTAAACTTAGATCAACGAGATCATTTGAGAGCAAAGAGTTATAACTTCACAGTACTACAGAGGCTGTGGCAGCCTTTCAAACCCAAGTATCCAGGAATGTTCTCAGCATTAATCTATATTTAGCTGTATCTCCACATGATTTTTACCATCCTCTAGTCTAGGTCTCTTGGGATACTGACCTCAGTTTTCCACTGGTATCATCTGTTAACTTACAAGCAGTGATACAGTGTTAGCTGCATTAAAAACTAACGAGAAAAATGCTAGAAAAAGTACTTTTTATTTTAAGGCTTAATGACTTTGACACAGTGTTCTAGATCGGTAAAAACCCCTTGAAATACCAGGGAATGTTTTGAACACCTTGCAGCCTCATGCAAGAATCTCTGGTTGCCTAAACTTGATGCCTCAAAGCTTGAGAAACAAGAGGCTGATATGCAAGGCTGAGTCCTGGCACTCTGCACCATGCTGAGCAGACTTGAGCACTAATTACATTTTAAATATTGACCAAAACCATGTAATCATGCTGCTTTCACAGAGACCAGCTGCAAAAGTCAAACTTGCATGAACTTTTTCTTACCTTACATGTAAAGCACAAACCCCAAAACATTTCAAGGATATAAAATATGAGGAAAGGCCGCACTGTTCACATTGTCCCCCAAACTGTCTTTAGTAGCTAAGAAATCTGAAGGAGTTCAGAGGCCTAAAAGCCTTTACCTACTTCTCAGTGAATGTGTGGTCTGGACCCAGTCAATTGCAGAACATTTCTGTGCATGCAGACCTGCTGCAAGCAGAAGACAAGAAAATTCATCATCCCCTTTGACATGCAGTAAACCATACAAGGCAGACACAAGATTTAGCTCAGACTCTAAATACTGCAGTACTTAGGCAAAGCTCTACCTAAGTATTTGCTAGACTTCAAACTAGCACACAGAATGGATCTGGGAGGGGGGACTAGGATGCAGGATGCCTCCAGGAACCCTTCAGAAGCAGTGCCCTTGGCCTCCAGGCCTTCTCTGGGCTGAGGGCTTCTCTCTTGCCAGTCTAGAGCATTGGCTGAGGCAAACCAATGGAAAGGTAAAATGAAACAAAGGCTGCTAAGGTCCAGCACCAGAAGACTTTGGGAATGCTTTCAGTCAAGGAGTGAAGCATATTACATGGGGACAGAACTGCTCAGTGAGTGTTCATCCAGCTGAAGGCACTGCACACAGGCTGTCTTCTGGAAAAGCTGCAGTCACACAGGTATTGATCTGAGGAGCATCAGTAACCTCCTAATACACACACACCCCTCCCTCCCTGTTTCATGCCTCGAACAGACATTCTGTTCAGCCTGTCAAGGGAAAGACTGTAAGAAGGAGCATGGGGGAAGTACAAGGACTGTTCCTGCAAACTGCAGAATCACCAGAGGAATTCAGCTTTAAACAAAGCCCAAGAAGATTAAGAAGTCCACACACTTCCTGTGATGACACCGCATCAGCTTGGACAGGGATGTTATCCAGGAGCAAGGAATCCTAATAACCCAGAGCTTGCATGCTAGAGCCCCTTCTCAGGGCTGCAAAGCTTCACTGAAGATTTCTTTATCTTAGTGACCTACAGGCTGACATCTGGAGCTCATCACTCGCTTTTTGCTGCATCTTTATTGCCACCAGTAACATTTTGTTAGCTTTTCTGATCATTACCACGGCTCACTGTGTGCCAGGCACCGTGTTAACACTTTCCAAGTGAAGAACACTGATGGTCAGTAGCAGAGCAATTACGTTGTTGCAGTTCAAATTCACTGGCCAAATGAAGTGTTTTTCAGGCACCACGGGTCTGGGAAAAAAAAGCATCTTCTCAATGTAATATGCAGTGAAACACATCTTTCAAAGATTCCCTTTCTAATGAGGGCACCCGCAGTCACACCCTGGCTCCCACAGTCACCATCAACCCAGTCCATCATCACAGACACTGGTTCTGGGAAATCAGTATGAGATCAGTGTCCTTTGGGTATGCAGGTGAGCAGATGCAGATCTGATGCCACCATCCAGAGGACACAAGTCTCTGATCATTTCCAGACCATTAGCTACATGCCCTCTAATTTTGAATATTGCGTAATCCCTCCAAGAACTTGGCTTATCAGCTCAACTTTGCACTCCCTGCAAACAGGGAAGCTGTTTGTCAGAAACCTGTGCTGCTTTGCCAAAACAATCTCTGCCAGAAAAGCCTCTTAAACCTTTTATTGAAGGATCTCCAGGCACTACAGTAATTTCTGCTTCCCTCTGCCACCAAGGAGTCAACACCTAACTGAAACAGTACAGTGCAATTTTAACCACAGCAGCATTAGGAAAGTTCCTTCAGATTGCAAACGAACTGCACCTAATGTAAAGCATTTGGAGGTTTTTTCCCTTCTGCAGGAAAGGACTTCAAAAGGATGCAGTCATATTTTGTAACCTCCACAGTTATGCCAGGATGCACACCCCAGTACATTCAGAATGAAGACAGGCAACTTCCTACTCCAGAGAAGAGGATTACTACTCTTCAGCTCAAGTAGCAATTGAAATAATTTAGCTCCAGAAAAACCACTGCTGCAAAATTAAAACTGGACTCAACGTTGTGGAGCAGAAACTAGATCTATCCAGTGCTGGGGAGAGGCAGAGCAGGACTGGGTCAGGGAGAAGGTAACAGAGGGAAGTGTCAGCTAAGAAAAGGCATGCGCAAGGGGAAAGGTACATGCAGCCTCATCAAAAACACATCTTGTGACCACAAAAACACACTGAAAGCCAAGTTCCCAGCTGCATCCTCAGGGCAAAAAAAAGAACCTGGTTCCCAGCCCTTGCAGGCTGGTAAGATACAGATAAAAGATGACCTAGTCTGTCCTCTGATGACAGGCCTGATCACAGATTTGGAAGAGGTGTTTAGACCCAGCTTGCCCCCAGACCTCACCCCCACAGCACACTCAGTGCCCACAGCTACCAGCAGCTCCCCCCTGAAGACAAGCCCAAACCCTTCTCTGCCCATCAGTTGCTGTGAGGGCTCAAGGGGCCCAAGAGCTGCCAAAGCCCTGACACCAGGCTGCTGCAAAGCCACACTTTCCAGAGCAGGGAAGAGACTGTGCTGAAGCAACAGGGAGGGTTAAAAAAAAAAAAAAAAAAACAACAAACACAAAACAAACAAAAAACCACCACACAACAAAAAACAAACCAACCCAAAAAACCCACTAAACACTTTTCCCTGCCACTGGAAAAATACTAAGCTGACAATGTGATCAGGCTACAGCAGACTACAGTCAGAATTCTTTACCATAATGTTTCTCCTATCTAAGCCATATACAGGAACACTGGAAGGAAGGGGCGACAGGCCATGGCACCGTGTCAGGCTAACACAAAGAACAAAGCCTGTACAGAAAGGCAGGGCAGCACATCACCGAGAAGAACCTAAAACCCACTTCCATCCCACAAGTCAATATGTGCTTGTTGAATTCAGGAAGTGGCTTTTGCTGTTTCAAGAACACTTAATACCTGTTTGTTGCTGCCCTACAGAACATCACTGCATTCCCTCAGCCAAACAGTCCATTGTTTGTGTTGGAGCAGAGATGTTAGCAGACCATTTCTGCCTATCAGTCAGAACCTACTACGGTTGGCTGAAAGACACAGGGAAGCACCAGCAGACTTCCAGCAAGGAGCTGCGTGGCAAGATGCAGAGCTAGCAGGTGGGTCATAGAGACTGCAGCAGGCTCAGCAAGTCGAGCTCTCTGCTTGCAGTGGCAGAGGCTGCCAGCTACAGCCACCACTTGAAAAAACAAATTGAGGAAGTTGGCTGATTTCCCTTATTTTGGTACTAAGAACGCAACACTTGCCACAGAAGAGTTCCTGGAGAGAACCAGAGCCAGGAAAGAGTCAGTGTGGTGCCAGGAGAAGAGCACAACAGGACAAAAAAAATCAGTGTCAGCAAGTGACTTGGGGAACAAAGACCTTGCTTTGGGGTCGCTGCCTAGCTGCGTTCTGGGGTCGGTTTTGCTCACGTGCTTTTAAACACCGTCCTTTCGCCTGTGCTGAGGGTAGAGGTTCACTCCTGCCCACCTGCCCAGGTGAGCATCCGCAGCCGCGCTCGCTGTGCACCTGGGGACAGGCAGCACGGGGCTGGAGTGCCACCTTCCGGCACGGCACCGGCAGCGCGGCCTCTGCTCCGCTCCCCTCCCGCAGCCGGGCACGGCACCGGCAGCGCGGCCTCTGCTCCGCTCCCCTCCCGCAGCCGGGCACGGCACCGGCAGCGCGGCCTCTGCTCCGCTCCCCTCCCGCAGCCGGGCACGGCACCGGCAGCGCGGCCTCCGCTCCCCTCCCCTCCCGCAGCCGGGCACGGCACCGGCAGCGCGGCCTCCGCTCCCTTCCCGCAGCCGGGCACGGCGCACTCACCCCGCCGGCGCTCCACAGCCCCGGCACTGCCCCCCACTGCTTCGCCTTTCCCTGGGCTCGCCTACTGCAGGCGCCGCTTCAAAGAGCAAGTGAAGTGACACCGCACAACGCCCCTCGGGACAAACGGCACGGCTCCCGGCAGGTTGGTGCTGGAGCCACAGGAGACAAGGACTGCAGCTGCTCCCAGGGGCAGACAGTTCCCCGCATCTCAGCAATGTCTCCTGGGTCAAGATCTGAGCACCCTCAAAAAACAAGCACAACAGACACCTGATGATCAACTCAAAAACACCCCAAAGGTCCAGCAGGACATTCAGGAAGGAGAAAGCCTGACTGTTTTTTAAATGCTTGACCTACCTCCTGGCACCAGCCGAACACACCCTGGCCTCTCTCAATGAGTGTTAACAGGGCTCAATGGGCCTGTCTTTTGTGAGGTTATCCAGGAGTTCTGAGAAGGCCAAAAAGGTAAATACCTACAAAGGCATCCAGCAGCAGTGAGTTTCAAAGCTGAACTGGACATGCTACAAAACATTTCCTTCCATTTTGAGCCAGACACACCTCCTACAATCCCACTCAATGTTAAAATTCTCTGTTTACAACTCAAATGAGGTCTCAGTGAACTCAAGCTTTCCTCCTGCAGAAGCCAGCCCTGCTCAAACTTTCCACATCTTTCTACAATTTTTTATTTCACTTCAGCCTGTACACTTTTAGCACACAAATACATTCAGTTGAGTACAATTTCTTCTTTTGACCACCTGGTGCCTCAATTGCCCTGAGCTGTCTACCAGGAGCAGTCTTTATTTACCATTTCCTGCTTAAGTTTCATTAACTACCCTAAAAGAACAGAATGGGAAATAGTCATGTTCCAAAGGCAAAGATAAATCCCCCCTATCTGCATGCACACCCAGAGTGAAAAATCAAGTGGCACAGGCTTGTCCCAGTGTCCCCCAGGATGACACAGGACCTCTGTGGACACAGGCACAACATTCCCAGCAGTGCCAACATCCTTTGGCTGAACATTTCTATGGTGCAGTTTCCATACAAGCCTGAGTTAGATGAAAGCCCCTGGCAGAAGTATGTGCTGCCAGCTCCAAACAGAGCTGTTTCTCCACTCCAACTGCTTGGGACACACCTCTCTGAAATTCCTGTCCCCTGCCCCAAACCAAGACCTACTACAGCTCATAGGACAGACAGGGAATGCAGTCTGAAAGGCAGCCCAAGAAGTCACAGCTGGTATATCCTCTTTTCTACCAGCCCTGCCACCAAATATTAGGTTTAGCAAGAGAAGATATTAAGACCCACTGGGCAAAAGCAGTGCCCTCTCCAAACTGCTTGTGTTTCATTGTATCTTCTGTTTTAACTTGTCTCCAGTGTCATTGGAAGTTATTAAGTGATCTAATACCTTTACAGTGACTCCCACTTTGGACCAGTGGAAGCTGGTAACACTTTCTCCATTTCAACAATACCCCACTGGTGTGATGAGTGCAGGCCAGAGGAGATCCCTCCATCAGTGGTGCAGCAGAACCACGACAAAACCCAGCTGAACACTTGGACTCGTTGCACAAAAGGCTCTGCAACAGAGTGCACACCCTCCATATGGGAAAACTGCTTTTTCCTGCTTCACCTTTTGCCTTCCTCTAGGCAGCACTGCAGACAGTGGCATTTAAACAAATCTTGTGGGTAAAAAGGAAAAGAAGAGATAAGAGTGAAGACAACCTGAGGAAGGAACATCCTGTGCTGAACAGAACCAATTTATTCAAAAAGAGATTATGCAGTAGCACAAGATAGAGATATCTGCACAGAATCATGTTTTGTGGTAGAGAACTCATCAAAATCAGAGTGACAGAAACAGAACAAGATCAAAAGTGATTCCAACAGCTGGTAAGAACCAGCCTTTCTGATTATACAAGATGTTTAAGGTCTTCTGCACAACTTGAACTGGACACAGACTCTGGATAAAGGTCAACAGGACCGATGTAAGAGGGAACTGAATTTCCATGGCCATCCACAGCCTTCCTACCCAGTCAGGCAGTGTCTAACCAGGACAGGCAAGGTCTGAGACCTTTCAGTCCATCTTTTTCACACACTGGTTTTCAAAGTGACACTGTTAGGCAACAGCAAAGTTTTAAAGTCTGCAGGATACTGGTGTGCTGCCCAAACTATTGCCTTTAAAAAGATACAACAGAAGCATTAGTGATTACTCTGATAATTCCATGGAGATTAGACATTTTCATAAACCCATAACACACCAAAGGAAAAGCAACAGGGGAGCACAACCTACCTAATACTGCCAAGCTCAAACAGCACTATGTCTTTACAGCAAATTCAAGAGGGGCAAAGAGGTGTTTTGAAAGTTAACTTAAATTTGAGAGAAGAGATTGCTCCATACAACTAAGATGATGAACTAGAAATTGCTTCATCCATTGCAAACACTACTGCAAACTGGGAGTTTAGTATTATCTTGCTCCATATTTGAGTCCAAATATGAAAACTCCAGAAATTTTGCTGACAAGCATATAAGAAAAAAATATTTCTTAGAAAATAGGAAAGACTTAAGAGACAGCTTTAGCACAGTGACCCAGAAAATAACAGATATGAGCCAGTGAGTTAGAAAGTGAGAAAGTGGTAGTGTCCAGACACAGAAAGGAGTGAACACAAAGGCACATGGCAGAGAGACAGGTGTTTACTCAATATCTGCAAACACAGGAGATGCCACAGATAGATGAAAATTTCAAATTCTTCCATCAACCACAAAGGTCTTTCTACATCACCCTGCATTATTCAAAAGCCTGTAGCTGGTGAGCAGGATAACACACACACAACTGCCAAAATGCAAGATTAAACATCACTTGTCAGAGTGTGTGTGATGAACCCAGGCTCACTGTACCACAGCTGATGCATTAACTATCCCACTTGAGAATAGAGTATGAGCTCCTCAGAAATGCAAGTTAGTCACATTCTACTGAACCAGAAACTCATTTTGACCATGAGACATCTCCTTGGTGTTTAGAGGAGACCATTGGCTGTGCAGTTTTCAAGCCAAACTAGAGCTTGCAGGAATATAGACTAAGGAAAGGAAAAACACCAATTTTACTGCCATGTTTCAGATGCAAGCTTGGACAACTGGTATATCCCTCCACAACTAACAATTCAATTTTATTAACAAATAAAACAAGAGCAGCACACTGGGCAGCAAAGGGTAGTGCAAAACCTCTGGGAGAAGATACCTTGAGAACACTGGGCTATTTCAAGCTTTTCACATCAGCTGAACCTGCTGTGGAAGCCCCATGTGTTTCCATGAACTGACAGAGACGTGCCGAGGCTGCTGCAGCCCTGTATTTCCCTGCTGTGCATTCCAGGCCCTGCCTTCCCCTCTTGCTGGCATTTGTTGGATCCCACTGAGCTGTCCAAGAAAAGCAAACCAGTCAAAGGTTAACCCCAAAACGGAAAAGTTGCTCAGTTTTTGGCCAGCTCAGCTCCCTGAGCTGGTTTGTGATGGGGCCAGAGGAAGGCCTACAGCCCCTGGGATGGGACAGGAGAATCACATCAGCCCTGATGAAGGCTGATTGATCTCAGTGGCTCACAACTGGCAGGCAACTGCTGTCATGCACATGCATGGCATGCCTATGTTTTGTAGCAAGATAACATTTAAACAAAACCAGGGACATTTAACACAAGGGACAAAGGCAAATGGCACCTCTAAGAGACTGAACCAATTCTGCAATGGAAGGCAGCCAAGCAGCTGTACCCATGGAGCACCCACACCCCAGGAGCAGAAGCCTTTAAGAACACAGCAATACGGTGCTGCTGGTTTGAGACCTCCAGATACAACCTAACTAGTTTCATTCAGGACGCTGCAAAAAACACAGCAGGCACAGGGCTGAGAGTGGAAAGCTGGTCTGAGAGCTCTCAGGTCTGGAAGAACACCAGCATTTCAAATGCTGTTCATGGACAGCTGGTACTCACGTGATAAAGTCCAGAAAACTTGCCAGGGGCTCGTACGCGTGGTTCCGCATGTGACGGAACTCCACCACCATCTTCTCCTTCAGCTTGTCATCAATGACAGACACAGTGAGTGGGGAGGCTTCGTTGGCCAGGAAGTTCCCATAGTCTGTGCTCTGGAGGTGCAGTTTCAAGTCTGAAAAAGAAAAAATAATTCCACTCTACAGAGTTTTGTGTTGAGTTTGGGGTATTTTCAGCATAGCCAAGAAAGCTGCTGCTCAGCACTTCTCTAGGCATTCTCTTCTCTGCAAGATCTCCTAGACAAAACCCATATGTTAAGTCATACACTTATGTAAGTGTAACCAATATTGGTGCTCAGTTTTATTGTGGAAAATCCAAATGCAGGAAAAGCATTTGCCTCATCTTAAAGGAAAACTGTGACACCATCTGTGTAACTGAGCATACACTGGTACCAGCCGTTCACTGTGTTTGCTCAAGGTGGATACCTCCTAGAAAATCAGTAAGCTTCAAGGCAGCCCAGCTAATTGCACTGGTAAATAGAATTCGGGCATTAAGAGGTGGAGAGGGCTGGTGAAGATGAAGGTCACTTAAATCCATCTCACAGGGCAGGCAATCCCTGCCCAGGATGGAAGAACATGCTCAGAAGTCTTCCCCCTCTCCAGTTCCAAGCAGACAAAACCTTTGTTTCCTCTGTTACCCCTGCTGCAGGTCAGGTGCCCAACCAAGCTGCAGTCCCAGCCAACAAGCAACCACAACATGCTGAGCTCTGTCAAGATAAAAGCCCTATTTGAGCCAAAAAGCACTGAAGTGTCTCTATGGAAAAACTGAATCCAGAACTAAGGAACGTCATATAATCCTACTCCTCAAAGCTCTACTAGTTGCACTGGTACACAATGTTCATCTCCCTTCAGCTTCACCTCAGAGGGCCAGTTAGGCAAGCATCCTCCCAGGGATTCAAGACCTTTATGGGGTAAGGAGAGTAGCTGGAAGAGCTGAGTCAAACCAGATGTGAACACACCATCCAGAGAAAACAAAACAAGACATTTCTCCCTGCTTTTTCTGAAGCAGCAGCACTGAGGCTGCCTTTCCCTTCCGCTGAGCCATTCGAGTCCTCAGCATTATGGCACAAACAACCACAGCACCGAGGGCAGAACAAGAACTCAGCCCAGTCTGAGGAGTTTGATCTTTTGACATTACACCCAGTCACAGGCACGAGCTGGAGAGCTCCTCCTCAGGCTCCAACCTGAGCTTGCACAGCATGACACTGTTCTCACCCCCAGGGATGCAGGGGTCAAATGGCTTCCAAGTCAACTTACTCTTCCAGGTGTTTCCAAGGAGGCCTGGCAAAGATGGTTTTGATCCAGCACTTTTTAGTTATGAAGATGTCCCCACCACTCAGTGTTGCAGGAAACAGATGGAGTTTACAGGGAAGGAAAATAAAGGCCAGAGACTTAAATACCACGCAGTTTGTCACATTTCTCAGTGGTTTACATGAGAGTTTTAGGGGCACTTTTACTTTCAGCAAGAGAGGGGATTCTGCCCTGGCGAGACCCCACCTGCAACAGTGCATCCACTTCTGAGGTCCTCAGCACAGGAAGGACATCAAAATGTTGGGAAAAGGTCCAGAAGAGACCACAAAGATGATTAAAGGGATAAAGCATCTCTCCTATGAGGAAAAGCTGAGAGGATTGGAATTGTTCAGCCTGGAGAAGAGAAAGTTCTAGAGAAACCTTGTTGCAGCCTTTCAGTACCTGGAGGGGCTACAGGAGAGCTGGAGAAGTACTCTTGGCAGGGCATGGAGTGACAGGACAAGGGGGAATGGCTTCAAACTGAAAGAGAGAATAAGTTTACATTGGATATTAGGAAGAAATTCTTCCCTGGGAGGGTGGTGAGGCACTGGCACAGGTTTCCCAGAGCAGTTGTGGATGCCCCATCCTTGGAATTTTCCATGCCAGATTGGACAGGGCTTGGAGAAACCTGGTCTAGTGGAAAGTATCACTGCCCATGGAAGGGGGTTTGGAACACGATGGTCTTTAAGGTCCTTTCCAACTCAAACCATTCAATGATTCTATGAATTGTGGATGCAGCAAAGAGTTCCCCATCCACCTACACACATCAAGGCTGAATCAAAGGAGAGGTCTAACCCAGATCTCTGTTCCTCAGGCTAATCTGCAGCTGAACAGCTGTGGTGTATTCTGCCAAATGAAGATCAACTTCTGCTCACACCTGCAAGGAGGAAAACACTGGGTAACTCAATCGAGTCTGCAGCACAAACCTTGCCACAGAGCCAAACACCAGATCATGCCACAACTTGAAATGTCCCTCACCTCCATGCAGCATGCACAGGATTGTTATTGGTAGTAACCACTTCCTAAAGCCTTCAAAAAGGCCAGCTCACAGGCAGCACCCTGAGTGCAAAGGGTTCTCACCCATCTATTGTGCAATTGCCTGATTTCTGAAAGCTACAATACAGGTACAGAGGAGAAATCCACCTGAACTACATCTTAACGAGTTTTTGTCCCACTTTTTAAAGTTCTTGAATCACGAGCTTTGGAGTCTGAGCGGAAATTGAGTTCTACTGACAGACCAGGACTTTACCAGCTTGCTTTTAGCAGAAACTGGAGAAAACATGGAGCAGAATTGACCAATGAATATGTTCAATGAATATGAGAGAAAGGGTCCTGGTAAGAATATTACACACATAAAATCAGATTGCAAGGGAGAGCACAGGGAGCTGCAGTAGCTGCATTCATATACCTCCTACTTGCAGTTTCCTGTAGTTGTGCAGAGCTCTAATGGAAGCTCAGCCTGCCCAAAAAGGCATGTGATGTTGTTTTGCAGCTATAAAGGACCTTGGAGAGGAAGCAGCTATTGCATATCCTACCTTCTGCCTTCAGAAGGGAAGCTTCCAAAGGTTACAAATTGTTTTCTCAAATCCAACACCATTGGTTTGTTTTGGTGTCATCACAACCCGAAACTCTGCTTTTGAGTTGAGAAGCTGCTTTGCTGTCATGTCACTTGATGCTACAGACTTAGTGACAAAAAAGGAGAGTTTGCTGTACTTCCAGGAAACCAGAGCTGCACTGCATCTAGACAAGAGGCACACAGGCTGCATGGTGTGCCTTCCAGGCTCTACTTCAACAGCTCTGATCAAGTTCCCATGAGCTGCTTGGCCGGAACATTTTGCCCTGCTCCATGAAGGGGTTGTCCCCCCAACTCCACAGCACAAGAGCCAGCACATTATGTTGCAACTGGAATAAGGGCCATGTTTATATAACACTTGGAATTCATTTTTACAAGGAGGGCCAGCCACAAACTGCAGAACTAAACTTTTCTGAATCTCTTAGCATCCAAGCAGACAAAACATATTTTCCAAAAACTGGACCGGATTTATGAACCCTGACTCAATGCATCCCACAGTGTATCAGTGCTTTGCACTAGCCTGCCCTCCTCCAGCTGCTGGGCCACTCACTGAGCCTCAGCCAAGAGGGTTTGGAGCTTTTAATAGGACTATTCATATGTCAAGTTTCTCAGTTGAGAGCGAACTAATCCCGTGGTTTCACAAATCTCCTGCCAGAAGAGCTGTCCCAGTAGCACGGTGACTAATAAATGGACCCACTGCTGAGCAAGCTCTCCAAAAGCTCAGGTTCCTAACACAGGCTCTGGCAGCACGAGCAGCACCTCGGCAGGGGCAGCTGCCAGAGATCCCACACGCTGCATGCTGATAAGACACTGCCTGTGAGCCTCTTGCTGTGCCTCTTCCCCAGCTGCTGCTGCAAAGAGGGGAGACCTGCAGTGCACCTAGAGCCCAGCCCCTCCCGAGGAGCTCCTGCAGGTGCCAACCAACAGCGTACGGCCTCAACCCAGAGATTCATTTTAAGAGGTACATTTGTCTATTCTGGCATTTTTTCAAGCAGTTCACACACTTTATGTAACAGACCGAGCCAGCATTTGGCAAGGGAGCGCTTGAATGACCACAACACTTTTGTTCTCTCCTTCCCTGCAAAACTTAGTAAATTATGGCCAGGTCACAGCTCCCAGAAAGCTGCCTTGTGCAAGAACATGACCATTTGTCAGAAGGACAGTCTTTTTCAGCTGGGTAGGGTAGTGCTTGGATTACCATGACATGTACTTGCAGCCACCTCCTTTCAACTCTCAGCTCAGGCTCTCTGGTGTTCATGCAGCTGCCTGTACATGCACCACAAACACAACCAAAGCTTAATTCAACACACTGCTGTGCCAACACCTTGACATTTCAGATGACATCTTCACAAGAGATTTAGATCCACACTAATACAACTATCCTCTCCTGCAAGTCTGCTTTGACATAACAGGGACTCAAGTCATTAGTCTGTCAGACATCTGCCAGTCAAAGCCCTTCCTGTAAGCCCTGCTCAGACAGAGTGATCCATGGCCCCATCAGCTCCCCTGTCCACCCCTTCCTTCTTCAGCACCCTGCTGTAACTGCATTGCAGAGCTCTGAATCAAGTTAAGGGCTCAAGCACTTCCAGGCAAGAACTGATCCATCTTCTCACACACAAGCACAGAATCAGCTTCTCCAACTTCTGAGCTGAACTGCTGTTTTCACAAAAGTTATCTGCTGTAACCCTGACATCTTGCTCCAAAGCACCTGGGGCCATCACTGCCTATATAAAAACATTAAAATGCTATTTGCCATCTTCTAGGCTGGAGGCAGTAGAGCAGCTGAGGGATTATCTAGCAGTCTGCAGATGAGCTACATCGCCCACGTCTCCCTCCAGGAGACTGCAGTCATTACCATTTGCCTTGTTGCTGTTTGTTTGGTCTGTTTATAGCCACCTCAGACACTGCTGGAGCTGATTCTCTGAAATCTCACTCAAGAAGAACTCAGAGACCCTTTGTTCCCTGCAGAATTTAAGACCTTTCCTGTGATTGCATACCACCAGCAGTGACAACCTTTTCTCTGTTGTCAGGCAGCAAATTCATCTGGGCCACAGACAGACACAGGGAAGCATCATCTTTGGCCCTTTCCTCCATCAATGTTTCACCTCCAGCTTTTCACCAGTTTGAGATGCCCTCAGCACCAAACAGCAGCCTGTGTTTCTAGCCCATCTCTTCCTGGGCTGAACTGACTCCATTCAGAGCTTCAAACCCAGCACAACCAGGTTGTGTTCTGTTAGGAGCCCCTCAACCAGGCAGTCCTTTCCTCATCTGTCCAAAAGGCAAGGGAACCCCCCCTCATCTACCTGCATCCCCAGGAAGCTTTTTCACCCCTCCAAAAGCAGACTGCTTTAAGTCCCTCTGTGACCTCAGAGGTCCACTGCAGGACACTGGCCCAGCACCCACTGCAGGGGTTTAAAGGAGAGGCAACAAATCACTCAGAAGCTAAAAGAAACAGGGAAGAAAACAGTCTCACACTGCAGGAGCTGACAGCTGAGGAAAAACAAGATGAAAGCACTGACAGGCTGCCAAGCAGCAATACCTGCCAGGAAACCTGGACACCAACACCATCTAACAAGGGGCAGGACCCAAACAAGGGCTGAAGTTGCACCAGTACTAAGAGGCTGACCTCAGCTGCTGCTTGAAGTTTAGCTAGCAGAAGCTATCAAACAGGTCTCTGCTGGGTAAAGGAGGCCAGAACAAACAGCAAAGAGCCTCTGGTGAACCCTGCAGGAAGCCAGTGACCACAGGGTTTGTTTGTCCCCATGATCTAGCAGGCTATGGAAGTGCCATCCTTCTTCCAATAAATGATGGTTTCCTGGAGCTTGTTTTAACAGGACAGTTGGTGAACCAGCCACAGGCAGTGGTTACAGCCATACAGGATGCAGGACAAAGCACTGAGATTAGCAGGACAGCCTTTTGGACACTGTTCTGTTGCTGCAGGAGCAGTCAGCATTCACAGGACAGGA
The DNA here is from genome assembly GCA_013398175.1 of Climacteris rufus. NCBI lineage: Eukaryota > Metazoa > Chordata > Aves > Passeriformes > Climacteridae > Climacteris > Climacteris rufus. The sequence goes on from VZRZ01008635.1 coordinate 268,258, forward strand.
ATGGTCTGTGCTCTCCTCAGGTCTCACCGTGCCTGTACACTCTGCCTCATGTGGCAGGAGAAAGCTCTTGGGGCCAGGGGCCAGTCCTGCTGCAGAACCAGCACAGAGGGGTCAACTTTCCACACAGGGCTCCTGGATGTCAGGAGAATCATCATTGTGTGAATGACAATGAAAGGTCCTCACCACATTATGGCTTGGCTTCTACACCCCCTGAATTCACACTGAACCACTCTCAGAGTGGCCACACTCCAGAACCATCAAGTGGCCTCTCCTTGTTTGGTAGTACAGCAAAGGAGAGACCCTGTGCAGGAGCCCTTCTGCACAAGAAAGGATCTATGCTGTTCCTCCTACACCCAGGAGAACACCATAAACTCCACCAAAAGCACTGCTGAAGTCACTGGAGCTCTGCAAGCTCCCTATACAAAAGAGGACACACTGCCCATGCTGTTCTGCTGAAAGAGAAGGCCAGCTCCAGTCTTCTGGGGCCTAAATTCCAGGACCACTGTGATAAAGTAGAAAAGAGAAGGGTAGCTCCTGTCCTTCTCTCAGTGAAGGGAGATGTGCTGAATACCTCAAAGCAAAGACATCCTGCAGGGGACAAAAAAGATCCTTGGGACTATGAAAACAAAAGCACACACTGCACTCAGCCTGGTGCACAGAAGCACAGACAGATCCCACTCCTCCATGTGCACACCACTGTTTCCATGGCATGCAAGTTCCCAGCTGTGCTGATTGCACAGAGAGAGGCACAAGCACCCAAAGAGTGGTGATGCTGCTGAGGCACAGCCTCTGGAAAGCCCTTCCAAGAGAGGCCCACAAGCCTGAGCCAACTCCCTGCCACTCCTCAGCTGGCCACTCCACAGCCTCATCACCCAGCTAGAAGGTGACATGTCCTGCTGCTGGATTTCACCACACCAATCACCTTTATAACACTGGAAGATCAGAAAGAAAGCAGCTTTCTACACTGTTGCTGTGGAGGCAAGAAGACTTATCAGCAATAGGAGGCTTGTGACCACTGACCTAAGCAAGATGCTTTTGTGCACTTCTTGGGCTCCGCAAGGTTTTTGCAGAAGGGACCATTGCTGACCAACTGCAAAGCCAGCTGATAACCTCCATTTCAGTCCCAGACTGAACTCTGCTGATTAAAAGCATCACCACTGTCCAACTACATCAACAGCTTTTCCTTCTCCTGATGGTATCAGACCTCCAACAAGCCACCACAGCTGCAGGAGCTGGAGACAACTCACCAATCGTTTGACAGTAGAAATCTGGGTGACTTGTAAGTTTGGTTGCCCCAGACAGATTTCACTCAAGCACAGATCCATGCTCACAACCCGTGGAGCAGAGGAAAGCGGCTCCAGGTCCTTCACTGACACCTTGTGTCAGAAGCAGGAACTGGATACAACAGCGAGCTCCAGGCAGGTTCCAAGCGATCCCAGCTCAGGTGTACAGTACAGGGCCTCTGGCTGAGAAACACCAAGACACCAGGACTTTTGGAGCTGAAAGAAGGGATTAAACATGTTATTGCTGAAGAGTTTAAGAGAAAGCGTAAGCCAAAATAGTTCTCGTGCATCCTCTCAATCCTGGACATGTTTTTCTGCCCTTCTTAAGGCCAGCTCGGGAGTTTGCCTGACCACAGACAGCCTATTTGGCAGTTTCTGACTCAACAAGAAGGAAGGGCTTGGATCAGGTTACTTTGTGATCAGACAAGCAGAGACAACAGAGGATCAGGCAGAAAAGTGTGATTTCCTCCCTTCCAGCAGCACCAAGCTGCCAGCCCAAGCCCTGAAGCAGAGAAGTCAATCCCCTTGTGCTTCCAGACCGATCTGGGCACACAAGAGCGAGCAGCACTTCAGACCTGGAAGCCCAATGTCCTCCAAGCAAAGCCAATACCAGCAAGCAGCCAGATACCCAATTCCCAGGGCCAGATCCAGACCTAGAACAGCCTTGGTCCTCCAGGATTTCTCCATGGCCAAGGTGATCACTCACTCCAGGACTGGGACCAACTGCAGAGCCAGACTCACATGCAAGAGGCGGCAGCAAAGATGAAACAGAGTAGAGAAGAATGTGTCAGTATTTTATGCCCCACTACTTATTCTGGCTGCTGTTACACCAGTCACTGCCTGAATTTAGTGCAGACGAGAATCTGGGAGAGAAAGAAACACATTAAAAGTCTGTGGAGCACAGAAAACAAGTACTGAAATGGGAAAGCCAGCACTAAAAGGACGGAGGAAAGAAATGGTCTGATCACAAGCCTAGGTAAGCAATAAAGAACAATGCTCCTTTGAAGGGAAACCCCTCTCCAAAAGCACAGAAGGCAAGGGCACAGAGAGCCAAGTGGAGATGGAACAGGATTGGCAGTGAACTTGGAAGAGCCTCCAGGTTCTGAACGAAGCGTGACGAGGAGCACAGCAGCGGCCACCACCAGAGAGCTGCTGGGGACAGAACAGCAACAATACCATGACAAACATATGGGAACTCCAGCCTGACTCATTCCAAATGCAGCCAACACCACTCCAAGGGAGAACTAGGTTTAAACAGCTTGGTTCAGAAAGCAAGAAAGGAAAAAAAAGAGAAGTACAGAAAGACAGCAAAGAGGAAGTTATCTGCAGGCAAGGTGAAAAAGTCACAGTTCAGGCCATGCTGAGACTTGTGACTACCAAGAGAGCAGAAGTAACTCCCACTGCCCTCTTTCAGGCCCTGGGCTCCACAGAAGGAATGACAGTGACTGCTGCAAGCAAACAGCTGCAAAAAAGAGAAGCTGAAAAGGAGCTTTGTCCTAAGTAAAAACACCCTGGGAATGTTTAAGGTAGAGATTGGGGCACACTGCAGCATTCTGTTCCCATTCTCTTGTTACCTGGAGTGAGCAGCTCCTAGTAACTTGCAACCAGGGTTCAGCTGAGCAGAGATTCATCTAGATAGTCAGTGTTAATTAACCAGTCAGCAACGATTGTCAAGATAAAGCTGATACTTAACTAATATTTTTAGAAAAAAGAATTATCCAATAATTATAGTTCCATTGATCAAAACAACCAACATCTCTGAATATCTGTGTTTCTAGCCTACTTCAAGAGAGGCCTGGTTTTAACCTTTCTGAGTTGTGATCAGCTTCTGGACACCAAAGAGTGAAAACTGTTAAGCAGGTTACTGGTGAGAGGAACAGTTTAACACCAGCTAATTAAGATGAGGTGACCACAGGTCATCAGAGAATCACAGAATAGTTTGGGTTGGAAGGAACCTTTAAAGGCTGCCTAGTCCAACCCCGTGCAATATGCAGGGACATCTTCAATTAGACCAGGTTGCTCAGAGTTTCATCCCACCTGGCCTTGAATGTTTCTGAGAATGGGGCATCCACCACCTCTCTGAGCAACCTGTGCCAGTGTCTCACCACCCTCATAGTAAAAAAAAACCTCTTCACAATTCTCCAAGTTTGTACACACTGACCCAGAAAAAAAGATGATGGCTGGAAGTCAGAATTAGCCTTGAAAGAGAACTCAAAATCACAGGCGAAAGGTAATTCACTGGTGAATTTACTCAGATATGCACTGGGTTTTTTCCACTAGTGATCCTTCAATAAGAGCAGGTACTTTCCTAGGTGTCCTGATCTCCTTAAAAACTAATCATGGGTACCAAAGATCTTAGATTACACCAATAACCTTATTTCAGGCCTTAAATAGGATCCCTGCCATTTAGGGAGTGAAAGCACCAAAGAAGTCTCACCAAAAACGCCTGTCAAAAGGCACCAGGCTCCCCACACCCACAGGGCACAGCTACACGGCCACCTCAGGAAAGCACTGGGAGCCCAAGCTCCCTGAAACCGCCGGATCAGCTGCTGCGATCACACGGCCGGGCTGACCGGGAAACTGAGTCAGCTGAGGCGGGGTGGGGGGACAGGACAGGACACCGAGTCCGTCCTCGGCCACAGGGTGAAGAGGGAACAGCGACTCAAAAAACGCCGCTGTTGGCTCTTTTCCCCACTGCCAGGCAGCAGCCCCTCGCCTCCCCAGAGCGCCCCACCATCTCCCCTCAGCCCACAGCCCGGGCATTCCCCTCAGGATGGCAGCGAGGGGGGGGGCTGTGCCCGTTCGCCTCAGACCTCCACCACCACTCACCCTCCAGGCTCTCGCACTGCACCAGGTTCACGTAGTCGCCTTGCCGGAGCACCCCCGCTTTAAAGCCGCGCACCAGCCCTTCCAGGTACCCGTTATCCACGTTAAAATAGAGCTCCGGGAAACACGACATGGCGGCGGCTGCGAGACCGGAGCGCTACGGCCCCGCCGCCTCACGTGATCCGCCGCGCGTCACGTGGCCGCGGCCCCTTCCCGGCAGCCACTGCGGGGCGGGAACGGCCTGAGGCGATGGCGGCCGCCATAACCCCGGGTCTGCCCTCCCCCGGCCCCGGCCGCTCCGCGCCGGGCGTGAGGGTCCCCTCCGCTACACCTGAGTCACCGTGAGCGATACACGCAGAAAAAGAACGCAAGTAAAGCTCGCAGTATCACCTCCTGCCGAGACACCACTTCTACTAACCAGGAAATGCCTAGCCAGGTAAAGGGCTCTGCAGGATTGCTCTGTGAAAAAAGCAAAGTGATTTTGTTTGGTGTAGAGGTGTTGCAAAATGTGGAATATGTTATGGTTGTTTTAAGGCAGCATGTTCTTTGATGTAAGGCCTTTGTACACTTTCAAGCCTAATAAGCAAGGAGACCTAGTCAGTGGAAGAGACAGCAGCCAGCATTCCTCACTCAAGGATATCCTGGGCCTAACAAGCTTTAGAGATGTAGTCAATCAAGATGTTGATGTCTGTCTATGTATACATTGCTAACTTGGGGAAATACTTCAGGTCTATGTATCCTAGAGCTGAACTATCTTCATTGTAACACTAAAAATCACATTTCCGATCAAAAAGACCCTGCCCAGGTGAAGACTCTTCCTTTGAGCAGGAGTAGAAGTTACCTGGGGTTGCACTAACCAATCCCAGTAGAGTGGCTGTGCTTGAGAAATTACTAACCCTGAACTTCTGCATGTAAATAATGGCACAGAAAGTCCAGTGGGGCGTGCTGGATTTGTGGAATAGCACCGAGCACGCAGGCTGGGGCAGCTCTGAAATAAACAGTCGATGTCTCTCTCGAATGTGTCATTATCAGCTCATTGCACGCCAGGAACAAACCCGGTTTTGTGGGTAACAGTAGCATAGCCAAAACCTGGGGCACCCCTGCTGCTGAGACACCACTTTTGTAGCCAGGAAAGGCACATTGGGTTTGATGTGGAGGTGCCCTGGAGTCTCGGCTGTGTGCACACAGCGCCCAGCTGTGCACAGGCACCCTCACCGTGCTGCCACCCTCTCCCCCAGAGCGCGGGCGGACACATCGCACCATTCCCACTCGGCAGTGGCTTTTGCAGAGGGCTGCTTTATTGGAGCTGCAGAGAAGGAGGCACACGCACGGGCGAGGGGCTGGCAGCCCCGGGGGCGCTAGTTCTTGCCGCAGGGGAAATTGGTGCTGATTTTCCTGCAGTAGCAAAAGGCGTTGAAGAAGCGGCAGTAGCAGGTGGCGCAGGGGTCGCAGCAGGGGACCTGCTGGCCCAGGCAGGACTCCAGGAGACGGACGCAGCGGCGGGGGGAGCGCTCCTCGCGGCCCGCAGCTTGCAGGTCTGTGGATGATGCCTGGAGGGGAGAGAGGAGGAAGAGGAGGGGAAGAGCTGGTGCTGGACCACTGTGCCAGCAATAAAGAACTGCCTGGGAGAGAGCCAAGAGTGGCTTCTGAAACCAGCTGCTGCCAGCAGCACAGGCTTCTGTCATGTTCAACGCCAGGCTCGGTCTGTTGGAAATCACCACTGAGCCCCGTGGACTTTCTGCAGGCATTACTGCCTCATCCACAGTGTCTCAAGGCCTCTCTGCACACATTTGTTTTGAAGCACAGCCTGGACTTCAGCAAACAGCGCTGTGCCTTCTGCCCAAACAGAGGCACCGGCGACTGAGCCAGGCAAGACACGGCACTGCCCTGTGAGCTCCTGCTCTGCAGAGGCTTTCTGGGCTTCACTTGAGGTTAATTAAATGGATTGCAGGAGCGCAGGCATGAACCACCCTCCTCTGAGTGCTGGAGCCCCTTGCAGGTCTGGCATCCTCAGCTCATCCAGCTCCTCAGGCGATGGACAGATAGTCCCATCCCAGGCAGCTCCATGTTTGGCTCCAAATTGCCCTGACCCCACAGCACAGAGAGGGCTGCTGTGGCCCGAGGCCTCTCTGCTCTTTGGGGTGTCTGAGAAAGCTCAGGAAGCATTACCTGTGGTTCCAGCAGGCTGCCTCTCTGCACGAGGTCACCATCAGCTTCTTGGACCCCCAGGGCCATCTGCTCAAACCCCAGCCTTGGGAGAGCTCCTGTGAGATACAGAGATGCTGGATAAGGCGGGTGAGCTCTGATTCTGCTCCTTGTGATCATGTGCCCCCACATAAAAAAGGCCCCGCTCCCTGTGGGCTGCCAGGCTGCTCTCACTAGCCAGGGCCAGGAGAAGCTGTGCTGCTTTAAGGGGATCCCCATTTCAGTTTTGGGGCCCTGGGCGTTCCAGCGAGCAGCTGGAGAGCAGAGGACCACAGGACTCACCTGCTGGCTCCACAGACACCTCCTTGATTCTCCGCTGCAGGCTGGCATGGCGAGCTCTGTCCACCCCGTCCAGCCCACTGCTCGCCTTCTGCGGGTGGCTGCAGCTGAGGTCAGCGGTCCTGAGATCCAGGACAGCCTGGATCCCCTGCAGCAGCCCACAGCACAGCAGCAGCACGTTCAGCATGGTCCTGGGGGACAACCTGTGCAGAGGGGCCCAGCCAGCATCAGCCCATTCACTGGCAGCCTGGCCTGTCCCCTCCACTGCCATCACCCCCCGAGCAGCGCCGTGTCAGCGAGGGGCAGCCTCTGCCAGCACAGCCACTGTGCCAGGCTGTTTGCTCCCTTGGACTTGAGAGCCTTTTTCTGGGCCCACACACACCTGGGAGCATCACGTGCACCCTCCAGAGCTATCACACGTGCTGTGGGGCACCCTATCTGTGAGCACATTCACGATCTCCCCACACAAGGGGCTCAGCAGCAGAGAATGGATGGAGATTTGATCTTTTTTTGCAGCAGTTCAGGGTCTTCCTACCCCACACAGAGCAGCCACCAGACCATTGAGGTGCACAGTGTGTCGCCAAAATATGACAGGGCTCCTGCCAGGCTCAGAGCCTGGAAGTGCCATGGGAGGCTGGGCAGGGAGAACCACAGCACGCACAGCTGGGGGATGGACTGGGCAAGCTGGGCTGGGGGACAGAAGGAGCTGCAGGGTTGGGCTGTGGGCTTTGGGGGCCTGAAAGGTGTAAAAAACAGGTGAGCTCTTAGGGTGCAGAGAAAAAGGGGCTAGAAGGTGTTCTCCCAGCCAAATCCTGGGAAACCCTGTGCCTGCTGCTTTGGCAGCCTTGAGGTTCCAAACCTGGCTCCAGCAGCCCAATGCTGGCCATTCCTCATCTTCCCATCCCACAAAACCACCCAGCTTTTCGCTGGGGAGCCCCACAGCCACAGGTGTCACACCCCACACACTCCCAAGACCCTTCCCTCGGGAAGCACTGACCTCTCTGAGCGGAGAGGGAATTGCCGATCGCTGCTCCACCGAGCTCGCTGGAAGCGCCGCCACTGCTCTCTGCCTCAGTGTCCTCCTCCCCACATCCTTACTGGGATTTATATGGGCTTTTTATTAATTAAGTGCTGCAGCCACATGACTCCGCTAACTACCAGGTAGGTGGGAGCCTCTGGAAAACGGGCTTTGTCTGAATGGAGAGGCAGCTGGTGGGGCGAGGCATGGGAGGGGGGAACTCCTGCTCTGTGCCCCTCACAGTTGCAGAAAGAACAGATCCCTGCTAGCCCCAAACTCCCAAGTTTCTTGGAAGCAATCCCCACCATCCTGCCAGACTGCATCCCTTTTCAGCCATGCCTGAGCAGCACCAAGGCTGCAGCTTGAGGACATCTCCTAGTTCTCAGAGAAATAACAGGGCTACAGGCTCCTCACCAAAACCATGCCAAGCTTGACTGATTTTCTAAGGGAATGTTGCCTATCTGTATCTCCTGGCAAGCATCCAGTCAGTGCAGAGCCTCCAGAAGTCCTCCAGCTCCTGACCACTTGCCATCTGCAGATTCTCCAGGCTTCTACCTGTGCTAACTGCATCTTTCATTCATGTCTCATTTGGAAAACCTGCAGCTCCGCAGAGCCAGGCTCCTTTAGGGAAAGCTTGTGGCCTTGAGTGGCTTCAGCCCTGCAAGGAAATGGAACAAGACATGAGAGGGGCTCAGCAGGCCGTGACATACCCAGCAGGGAAGGCTGATGGCCGGGCTCTGCCCTTGCCAGGTTCCTCCTTGTCCAGGGGAACCCCCAGGCCTCCCAGCACATCCTCAGCAGAGTGTGAGCCACCGCTCCTGGCTGCAGCACCAGCCCTGGGGCTCTTTGCAAGCTCCCTCTGCCCTCTACATCCTTCGTCCTGGCATGATCTGATTCCTGCTGCATTTGAGGGACGGGCTGAGCGGGCACAGGACCGGTGAGGAGCTCATCTGCCGTGTCCCATTTTCTCCAGCTGCCGGCTGCTGCTGGAAACACTCAGCACCCATCTGGGTCCCCAGTGCACAATACCCAGTCAGGACCCCCCTGCACATGCACCCCACATGCCTGGATAAAGACTCATTTTGGGTAAGAGGCAGATTTGGCAGCCCTTTCAATTCCCAGGTGGGTGCTGAGTGTCCCATCCAGCTCCAGCTCCTCCATCCCCGGTCCGGGCGGCTGCGGGTGCCCGGTCGGCGCTGCCCCGGTCCCCGCTGACACCAGCCCCCGCACGGGGCCCTCGGCACAGCTCATTAGGGCCTGTTTGCAGCCGCCGGGGCCGCGGGCCAGGACTTCTGGGAAGGCATTAGCGGGAACGAGGGCGGCCGCGCTGAGAGCTTTTTAATCTGCGGGAGCAACATCTGCTTTGTGCGCATCCCGATGCCCAGTAACGAGCTAAATGAGGCGGCCGGCCGCTCGCCGGGCCGCTTCCAGGAAAAGAAGGCTTAGAGCGAGGGGGAAAGGGGGGCCAGGGCTGCGCTCCTGGCTGCAGGGAGGGTGGGAGCGGGCGATGGAGTGGGTCAGTGGCACAGCAGAGATGCCCGTGAGCGGGCATCCCGGGCAGGAGCCCCCAACGCCGGGACCCTCGGGAAACAAGCACGGGCTGGGCGCTCTCCCTCTCCTCCTGGAAGCATCCAGGCAGGCGGGCAGCTCATTTAGCTTTTCACCAGCCCACGTTACCGCTAATGCCAGAGTCCCTTCCACCCCAAAGGGGCAGCAACGAGGCGGGCGGCGGGAGCTGCCCCTCGGGAGATGCGATGAGCATCACCCCGGCCTCAGCGCTGCCGGCCGGGCCCTTTAAGGCGCGATCCCGGAGCAGCCCTGACGTCAGCGGGGCGGGCGCGCCCGGGCACCGCAGCCCAGGGGGCCGCAGCTCCGCGGCTCGGCCGGGGCGCACCGGGCGGCAGCGGCTTGGGGTGGGTGTCGGGGTACCCGGAGCGCTGGAGAGGCGCAAGGGGGTGCCTGGGGTGCTGGAGTCTGGAGGTGATGGCATGGGGGTGGCACGGAGGCTGAGGACTGGAGATGGGGATACGGGAGTGACAGGGGTGCTGGAGACCTGAAGGTTGGCGATATGGGGGTGGCCCGGGGTGCTGAGAACTGGGGATAGAAGTATGGGGGTGCCCAGGGTGCTGGGGAGTGCAGGTGAGCGTATTGGGGTACCCAAGATGCTGGATACCTGGAGGTTGGCATTATTGGGGTGCCCAGGCTGCTGGGGTCTGGGACTGTGAGGTGACAGGGGTGCTGGAGATCTGGAGGGAGGGGCACGGGGTGCTCAGGCAGCTGAGAACCAAGGTGGGGGGTATGGAGGTGCTTGGGGTGGTGAGGATCTGGAAGCAGGGGTGTTGGGATGCTCAGGGTGATGAGGGACTAGAGGAAAGGGTATTGGTGTGCTTAGAGTGCTGGAGTTCTGGACACCTGGAGGAGGGTGTATCAGGATGTCCTGGGGTGCTGGGAAGTAGGGAGAGTATATTGGGATATTTGGGATGCTGGGAACTGATAGGGAGATGTTGTGTTGCAGTACTCAGGATGCTGGGGGATTTGGACATGGGGTTTATGGGGTTCCCTGGGATACCGAGGAGATGGAAGATGGGAGTATCAGGATGTCCAGAGTAGTAGGAAGTGGAGGTGGGGATACAGGTGTGCGCCCGGGTCCCAGGATGGGGACTGGGAGGTGGAGTGTAAGGGGTGCCCAGGCTGCTGGAGACTGTGATGTCCTGGGGGTCCTGGCATCCCTCACCCCCCATTGCTCAGCATCTGCTCCGTCCCCCAGCGCTCGATGCCCGTCCCCACCTGACGGCACCGCCATGGCCGGGGCGCAGGGCTGCGGCGAGGGCAAGATCGCGGGGCTGTACGACCTGGAGCGCACGCTGGGCAAGGGCCACTTCGCCGTGGTGAAGCTGGCCCGGCACGTCTTCACCGGGCAGCGCGTGGCCGTCAAGGTGATCGACAAGAGCAAGCTGGCAGGGGAGGCGGCGGGGCAGCTCCTGCAGGAGGTGCGCTGCATGAAGCTGGTCCAGCACCCCAACGTGGTGCGCCTCTACGAGGTCATCGACACCCACGCCAAGCTGTACCTCATCCTGGAGCTGGGCGACGGCGGGGACATGTTCGACCACATCATGCGGCACGAGGGCGGCCTGGCCGAGCCGCGGGCCAAGCACTACTTCGCCCAGATCGTCCACGCCATCTCCTACTGCCACAAGCTCCACGTGGTGCACCGCGACCTCAAGCCCGAGAACGTGGTCTTCTTCCAGGAGCAAGGGGTGGTCAAGCTCACCGACTTTGGCTTCAGCAACCGCTTCCAGCCCGGCAAGATGCTCACCACCAGCTGCGGCTCCCTGGCTTACTCAGCACCAGAAATCCTGCTCGGGGATGAGTATGATGCCCCGGCTGTTGGTAAGGGTAGTGGGGTGCCCTAGGGACACCCTCCCTCATGTCCCTCGCCTAAAGCATGGTCCTGCTGCTGGGTATCACCCCCTACTTGGCCTCTTACACTGGGAGCACTTGGTGGCACTGCTGTCCCTGCAGGGAGCAAGCCTGTCCCGTGGGTGCTTGGCTGCCCAGTCCTGCCCTGGCACAGCAGGGTCCTCCCTGCAGAGACCATCCCGGCGTCCTTAGAGATCCCAAAGAGTGAATAGTTCATGCTGGAGAAGGCAAAAAGCCCGAGCAGGCTGTGAGCCTGGCGTGGCATCCGCCACGAGAAGCAGCGTGAGGACACAGCTGCCAACAATCTGGTGCTAGTGGTTATTTGGCGGGGTGAGGCCGGAAGGAAATCTGCTCGGGATGCCGCTGTTTGGGCGGAGGAGCTCCGAAAGTTTCCTTTGCTCCATCCCCGCCCTGAAAGCCACTTCCTCTCCATGGCTCCCAGTGCCCTTCCCCCCTGGCCACGGCACAGGGGTCTGTGGAGACTGTCCCGGGCACAGGGAGCTGGGCTGGGGGCTCTGAGAGGCTCTGCTGTGACAGAGGGGACGTGGGAGGGAGGCAGGATCCCAGCTGGCTGGCTGGCTGGAATTAGGGCAGAAGGATTTAGCAAAGCAAAACATGAGCCCTTAAAGGCAAAAGCCCAGCGTTGGCTCAGGGAAAGGCGGATCCTGAGTCGAGAACAGGGATTGCTTATGGAGGCGGTAGAAAAATAAGCTGGTGGCGCTGCAAAGGGAAATGAAGGGAGAAAACCGGCGCAGATGAGGAATTTTCAAACACTTGACTTAAGCAGCTGAAGGTGTTAACAGAGCACCCCAGGGTGTGCTCAGCATCCTAAACCTGCACATCTGCAGGAGTTTGTGTTCTGGTCAGGAGGAGCCAGTGAAGATGCTGCTGGCTCCATCCCTGTCCCCAGGACAGGGTAGCAATCCCATTCTGGCTGGTGCCCATGCAGGAGGAGAGCCCAGATTGGTGCTGTGTCCCCCTCCCATTGCTGTAGTGTCTCCTAAGGCACAGCCCAGTGCCAGATGGTTGTGGTGGGGTCTGGGAACCAGGAAGCTGAGGAATGACGTGAAACAGTGCTCTGGCTGGGTGTGTGACCTGGGGGGACAGAGCTTGGGGCTGGCTTCCCTGTCCTCACGTGGACAAGGGGGTAACACCTCAACTGCTTTGGTGAAGTCCCTTGAGACCTGCTTCGATGTGGGGATGAGGAAAGTCCTTCCCTGCCTTGGTGGGGGTGTGGTCCCCCATCCATGGGGTAAGACCTGGGAGCTGTTACCTCCAAGGAACATCCCAGTGAGCACTGAGGGCTGGTGGGGTGGCACTGGAGGCTGCTGGAGCAGCCCCTCCCAGGATCCCTGTGGTGGGCAATTCTGAACCTGAACTGCTGCTGCTGCTTCTTGTAGACATCTGGAGCCTGGGGGTCATCCTCTACATGCTGGTGTGCGGCCACCCCCCCTTCCAGGAGGCCAACGACAGCGAGACCCTGACCATGATCATGGACTGCCGCTACACCGTCCCCCCGCACGTCTCGGCACAGTGCGCTGAGTGAGCACCACCCACTGTTCCCCCTGCCCCCAGCCCGCTGCCCCTGGGGTGGGTGCCCCATCCCTGGCACATGCCTGGCACCTGAGGTGGGAAAAGGGGGTAAAGCTGCTTAGTTTGGGGTTCACGTGGTGCTGCAGGGTTGCAGTGTCACTGCTTTCCCTCAGTCTCATCTCCAGGATGCTGCAGCGGGACCCAAAGCAACGAGCGTCCCTGGAGCAGATCGAGGGCCACGCGTGGCTGCAGGGGGTGGACCCGTCCCCCGCCAGCCGCTCCCTGCTGCCCCTCACCTCCCACAAGCGCGTGTCCGAGGAGGAGCACGAGATCATCCTCCAGGCCATGATGTGCGGGAACATCGCAGATCGGGACACCATCCAGGAGTGAGTGATGGGATGCTGGGCTGGGAGCCCCTGCAAAGGGCTCTGGGTGTCCCTGCCAGCAGGTCCCCTGTGTGCTGATGCGAGCCCCTTGGTCCCACCCAGGGCGCTGGAAGCCGACCGCTACAACCACATCACGGCCACGTATTTCCTGCTGGCGGAGAGGATGCTGCGGGAGAAGCAGGAGAAGCAGGGCCATCGCCTCAGCCTTGTCTACAATCTGGCCAAGGAGGTGCAGAGCAGGTGAGCCCCCCTGCTGCCCCCCAGCCCATGTCCCCCTCCCCACCACCCTGGGTCCCCAGTGCAGGGTCTTGGCTGGGCCCCTGTCCCCATTCTTTGCCTCAGCCTTTAGAATGCCCAGCTGGGTGCCTACACCTCCTTCTCTCCCCTTCCTCAGGACCAACTTGTCAGACACGTTTGGCTCTGTGGGCAGCACCGGCAGCCTCCTGCCCTTCACGGAGACAGGCAGCCTC